>CM076572.1:1366643857-1366845383 GCA_034641835.2 Pinus albicaulis | reverse complement strand
AACTCTGTTGAACTGATGATATCTGATGATTTCTAATGGTACAAGTGTCATTTGGTTCATCCTTGGGCATGGAGTCTTCACATAATCATTAGGTGCCACTCCAGTGGTCAACACGACTCACTGTCAAAGATCTCGAAACCTTTTGGCTACTCTATGTACACTTCTTCCTCAATAACTCCATTGAAAAACACAGTTTTCACATCCATCTGATAAATGCGCACCCCATCAGCGCTGAGAGTGCAAGGGTAGATCTAATGGAAGCGTACCTCGCAACTGGTGCGAAAGTCTCATCATAGTTGATCCCCTCAATCTGTGAGAATTCCCGGGCCACAAATGTGGCCTTGTACTTCTCCACACTCCCATCAGCAGCTTGCTTTACCTTGTAGATCCATCTAGATCCAACCACTGATTTGCCGACCGGTCTTGGGACAATCTCCCATGCACTATTCTTGACAATAGAGTCATACTCCTCCACCATTGCATCAACCCAAATTGGTTTTTGCACTACCTCTTGAAAGGAAGATGGTTTTGTCACAATACACTTGCTCATAAGAGCCATGTATCCAGTAAACCTGTCTGGACACTGTCTCTGTCTGCGTAGTGAAGTAGGGGCTCCTACATTCTCTATTGCATCAAGTCTCAATCAATCAGCTTCCGTGGTGCGCCTTCTACCATTTCTGCTGGATGGCTCTGCATGAGTATTTTCTTCCACTCCATGATCCTCCGCATGTGGTTTCTCCACATCTTGAGGCTCATCCTTTGGAACCAAGAGTTCCTCCTCTGCATGTAAATCTAGTTCCCTCTCAAGGGACAATCGCATGGCTTTCTCCTCATCAAATTTTATATCCTGTCGCACAACAGTCATTCTGTTGTTTGGAAAATACACTCGATAGTTGTGGCAAGTTTCAGTGTACCCCACGAATATCCCAATCTCAGTTGTTGGTTCCAGCTTCTTCCTGGCGTCTTTGGTCACATGCACATAAACAAATGAACGAAAAATCTTAAAATGTGCAACATCAGATTTCTTACAGTAAAAGCCTCTTCTAGTGTACTCATGCCAAGTATCCTATGAGGACAACGATTTTGCACATATACCATTGTGTTGCATGCCTCCACCCACAGATGCCACAGTAGGTCTTGATCATGCAACATCACTCTTGCTGCACCCACAATTGTTCTGTTCTTTCTCTCTGCAACCCCATTATGTTGTGGGTTATGAGGCACAATCAGTTCTCTCTGAACTCCTTCTTTGCTGCAGAAGTTCTTGAATTCATTGGAGATATACTCACCACCATTGTCGTTCCTAAGAGACTTCACATGCTTCCCCATGTCTTTCTCCACCAGTGCTTTGAGCTCAAGAAACTTTGAGAACGTCTGATCTTTCTTCTGCATGAAGTAGATCCAGCACTTTCGAGAAAAGTCATCAACAAATATCACATAGTAATTATGCTTTTCTTTCGAAGCAGTAGAGAATGGTCCACACACGTCTGAGTGAACTCTCTCAAAGATCCCCGAGGCTCGGTTCTCCTTCTCATGAAAGGTGGCCTTTGCATATTTTCCCATAGTCAATCCCTTACATGTGTCTGACTGCGAAAGTGTACACTTGGGAAGACCCGTAGAAATCTGCTGCATGACCTTCAAGGCTCCGTGCTGTAGATGGCCCAATCTCCTGTGCCATAACTCACCCTCATCCTGACTCACCACTTTTTCCTCCTTACCCATCAATGCTGCGCAGCCATCTACATCAAGTTTATAAAGATTCTTAACGCGACTCCCAATCTTCTTGGCTTGTCCTGTTGTTTTGTGTCGCAGGAAAGTTCTTCCTTCACTAAAAACAACATCATAGCCTCTATCCTCCAACATTGCAACTGAGACTAAATTTTTCTTCAACCCTGGTACATGCATTACATCTTTTAATTGGAAGGGTTTACCTGACTGTCTCTAGAAGGTAATGGTACCAATCTCGGTAGCACTGTACCGCCCGTCATCACCCATTTCGATATGCATCTAGATATCCTTCTCCTCCAAGCTACTGAAAAGTTCTTTGTCTCCCGTCATGTGAAAGGATGCACCACTATCCAAATACCACACTGATCCCATTGCACTTGACACCATGCATGAAATGAGCGAGAAGTCAAGCTCAAATTGCGAGGCCAAAGCCTCACCAGCTGCAGATCCTAAAGCCTTCCTGTTCTTCTTCTTTTGTGGACAGTTAGTGGCATAATGCCCATGCTCGTGACAGTGAAAAGACTTCACTCTAGACATGTCACGCTTCTTGCCATCTTTACCGGTCTCGGATTTGGAATGGAATTTCTTTCCTTTCGCTTTCTTCGCCTTGGAAACTAAAGCACAATCTTCTTCATCTTCATTCTTAGATGAAGATCCATCTCTGGTATTTCTTCTGAACTCTTGTTGCACCAAATCCGACCAAAGTCGTTCCCAATCTGGCAGCTTTCCCTTCCATTGACAGAGTCCTGATAACTATGCCAACTCTTGGTAAGTCCTAGAAGAGCTACGCTCACCAAATCATCATCAGCGACAGTAATGCCAACGCTCCCAAGCTCATCCCAACATTGGACAAACTTTGTTAAATATTTTGGCATGGAGTCACCTTTCTTCATTTTGATCTTCCTGAGGTTATCTTTCAGTGTCAATGTCCTATGTCAATGCTGCTCTGAAATAGATCTGTCAAAGCTTTCCATATTGCATATGGTGTGGCTTTTCCATGGAGACTTGAGACAGTGTGGTTTTGTACTCCCTCTAGTAACATCCTCCTCGCCTTTGCAACTTTCTTTTGTCATGCATCAAAATTTGCAGCATCTGTCACAGCAGGTTTGGGAACATCATTGTCAACGAATTCCTTCAAGCCATTGTCTTCCAGTGCTGCCTCCATCCTGTCTTTCCAAGCAATATAGTTAGAGCTTCCCTCAAGTGCATACTCCAATCTCAAGCCATTGAAAGCCATTTTGATCCTGAATCACCTGTAGCACCAAGAAAGTCTTCTACAAATTCGAATTCTATTCAGTCACAAACTCAGCTTCTCCTCCACTATTGTGATTTCCTGTGCTCTGATACCATGTAGAAATGATACAAATAATATGTATATCATGGATTCAATCCAATCTAACAATGTACTAAAGCTAGATACTGAATCACTTCTATAAATCAATTGTGGAAATTTAAACACAATCGCCAATCACATGAAGCAAAGAAGAGTCAATCAAACCACAACACAGATAATTTCCCAGGGAAAGCTTACTGCTCAAAACCCCACTACCTTCTATTGTATATTCAGCATGGATACATAAAACAATTACAATACACTCTTCTCACAAGGGTCTCCTATACTCAGCTAATTGTCTCACACTATCCTGGACAAAACTAACCAACACTTAGCCAATTCTCAGCTTCTAAACAGTCTGCCTTGCTTGCGCAATTCCTGATGAATGCAATCCCTATTCTTTAGGAATTTTGGCCTTCGTAAACTACGCAAGGATCATGGGCAATCCAATAAGTGTTTGGTTGCATGGGCGCAACCAATAATCTTACAACTGATAGTTAACATCCCTTTCACCTATATCTCAACTGGGTCTCCACTGGAACTGACATGCATGCAGCTAATAATAGTAAATCATCAGTTGCATGTTAGATCACTGATTGTGAATTAAATAATATTTAATTCACTTGATCTCTCACTAGTGCAACAAACAGTTACAACTACACCTGGCTGACTTGCTAAACAGCGAGTTAGCGATTACAGTCACATTAAACTAATGCAAAGCGCACTTCGAACCACTGTTACAACTAAATTACACTACTGCATGCCTCACAACCCCTCAACTAGAAATTCGTGACTCACTTAGTTTATCATACTCAATTAACTATTACAAGTGATTATGAGATAAGATTACATTTTATTGTCCATTTTAATTAAGGGAAAAATAAAATAGACATGCACCAAATTTAGCCCACGCCAGTATAGGTGCTGCTACCTCCTGGTCCCACACTAGTGTAGGTGCTGCTTGGACCTCCTGGTCCCACACTAGTGTAGGTGCTGCAATTTCTTGTTGGACTTCAACACTCCCTCTCAACAAGAAAGGGATTATCGTTCACCCCGATCTTGCCTCTATGGTATTCGAATTTGCTCCTGGTGAGTGCCTTCGTCAGAATATCTGCATCTTGATCTTCAGTGGGAATGTACTAAAGTAACATTATGCGCCTCTGAACACAATCTCTGAGATGGTGGTACCGGATGTCTATGTGCTTGGACCTATCATGAAACACAGGATTAATCGAGAGTTTAACGCAACTCTGGTTATCACAATGTATCACTGTCAAATCGATCTGAGAACCAAACAAACCAACTAGGATCTTTCTCATCCAGATGGCCTCACATGCAGCTTGACTTGCTGCCATGTACTCTGCCTCCATTGAACTGAGTGCCACAGATCGTTGCTTCCTATTGTACCAGGAAACTGTTGTCGATCCTATGCTAAAGATCCCTCTTGATATGCTCTTTCTGTCTCATGGATTGCCTGCCCAATCTGCATCCGTGAAGCCTTGAAGCTTGAATGCCTTTGTCCGTCTGTACCATAATCCATACTCTGTAGTGCCCCGGAGATATCTCAAGACATGCTTCCCCGCCTTCCAAAAGAGCTTGGTAGGTTTAACCATAGCTTGAATCAGTTGGTTAACTACGTAGCAAATGTTTGGTCTGGTGTTCACCAAGTACATTAGTGAACCTACTAGCTGCCTATAGACAGCAGCATCCACTACTTCTCCAGAAGTAGCATCCTCTTTCCTCCAATTTCCTGGAAGAGGAGTGTCCATGGGTTTACAACTCTCCATGTGAAACTTATCCAGTATCTCTTTGGCATACTTGCCTTGAGAAACAAAAAGTTCACCATCCTACTGCCATATTTCGAAACCAAGGAAATAATGGAGTCCCATGTCCTTCATTTCAAACTCCCTTGCAAGATCCTCCTTGAATGAGTGTATCAACTGCTCATCACCTGTCAAAATTTGATCATCAACATAAATTACAAGACCTTACCATCAACCACAATCTAGTACAGGTTTGCATCCGCTTCACTTTTGGTGAATCCCAACCCAGTGAAATAGCTATCAATCCGAGTGTACCAAGCACGAGGTCCTTGCTTCAACCCACACAGTGCTCTCTTGAGTCGACACACATGCGACTCACTGTCAAAGATCTCGAAACCTTCTAGCTGCTCTATGTACACTTCTCCCTCAATAACTCCATTGAGAAACGCAATTTTCACATCCATATGATGAATGCGCCACCCCATCTGCGTTGAGAGTGCAAGGATAGATCTAATGGAAGAGTACCTCACGACTGGTGCGAAAGTCTCATCATAGTCGATCCCCTCAATCTGTGAGAATCCCCGGGCCACAAATATGGCCTTGCAATTCTCCACACTCCCATCAGTAGCTTTATTTACCTTGTAAATCCATCTAGATCCAACAACTGATTTACCGACCGGTCTTGGGACAATCTCCCATGTACTGTTCTTGACAATGGAGTCATACTCCACCATTGCTTCAACCCAAATTGGTTGCTACATTGCCTCCTGAAAGGAAGATGGTTCTGTCACAATACAATTGCTCATAAGATCCATCTATCCAGTAAACCTGTCTGGAGACTGTCTCTGTCTGCACAGTGAAGTAGG
Source organism: Pinus albicaulis (assembly GCA_034641835.2). Lineage (NCBI taxonomy): Eukaryota > Viridiplantae > Streptophyta > Pinopsida > Pinales > Pinaceae > Pinus > Pinus albicaulis. Next base: position 1,366,839,693 of record CM076572.1, on the reverse strand, counting down.
GGCTCCTACATTCTCTGTTGCATCAAGTCTTAATCTATCAGCTTCCGTGGTGCGCCTTCTACCATTTCTGGTGGATGGCTCTGCATGAGTGTTTTCTTCCACTCCATGATCCTCCGCATGTGGCTACTCCACATCTTGAGGCTCATCCTTTGGAACCAAGAGTTCCTCCTCTGCATGCAAATCAAGCTCCCTCTCAAGGGACAATCACATGGCTTTCTCCTCATCAAATTTTATATCCCGTCGCACAACAGTCATTCTGTTGTTTGGAAAATACACCTAATAGTTCTGGCGAGTTTCAGTGTACCCCACAAATATCCCAATCTCAGCTGTTGGTTCCAGCTTCTTCCTGGCGTCTTTGGTCACATGCACATAAACAAATGAGCCAAAAATCTTAAAATGTGAAACATAAGGTTTCTTACCAGTAAAAGCCTCTTCTAGTGTACTCATGCCAAGTATCCTACGAGGACAACGGTTTTGCACAAATACCGATGTGTTGCATACCTCTACCCACAAATGCAATGGTAGGCCCTGATCATGCAACATTTCTCTTACTGCACCCACATTTGTTTTGTTCTTTCTCTCTGCGACCCCATTCTGTTGTGGGTTATGAGGCGCAATCAGTTCTCTCCGAATTCCTTCTTTGATGTAAAATTTCTTGAATTCAATGGAGATATACTCACCACCATTGTCACTCCTAAGAGCCTTCACATGCTTCCCCGTGTCTTTCTCCACCAGTGCTTCGAACTTAAGAAACTTTGAGAACGTCTGATCTTTCCTCTACATGAAGTAGATCCAGGACTTTCGAGAAAAGTCATCAAAAAATATCACATAGTACTTATGCTTTGCTGTCGAAGCAGTAGAGAATGGTCCACACATGTTTCAGTGAACTCTCTCAAGGATCCCTGAGGCTCGGTTCTCCTTATCATGAAAGGTGTCCTTTGCATATTTTCCCATAGTACATCCCTTGCATGTGTCTGACTGCGCAAGTGTACCCTTGGGAAGACCCGTAGAAATCTGTTGCATGACCTTCAAGGCTCGGTGGTGTAGACAGACCAATCTCCTGTGCCATAACTCACCCTCATTCCGGCTCACCACTATCTTCCTTACCCATCAATGTTGCGCAGCCATCTACATCAATTTTATAGAGATTCTTAACTCGAATCCCAATCTTCTTTGCTTGTCCTATTGTTTTGTGTCACAAGAAAGCTTTTCCTTCACTGAAAACAACATCATAGCCTCTATCCTCCAACATTGCAACTGAGACTAAATTTTTCTTCAAACCTGGTACATGCATTACATCTTTTAATTGGAAGGGTTTACCTGACTGTCTCTAGAAGGTAATGGTACCAATCTCGGTAGCACTATACCGCCCGTCATCACCCATTTCGATATGCATCTAGATATCCATCTCCTCCAAGCTACTGAAAAGTTCTTTGTCTCCCGTCATGTGAAAGGATGCACCACTATCCAAATACCACACTGATCCCATTGCACTTGACACCATGCATGAAATGAGCGAGAAGTCAAGCTCAAATTGCAAGGCCAAAGCCTCACCAACTGCAGATCCTGAAGCCTTCATGTTCTTCTTCTTTTGTGGACAATTAGTGGCATAATGCCCATGCTCGTGGCGGTGAAAAGACTTCACTTTGGACATGTTACGCTTCTTGCCATCTTTACCGGTCTCGGATTTGGAATGGAATTTCTTTCCTTTCACCTTCTTCGCCTTGGCAACCAAAGCACAATCTTCTACATCTTCATTCTTAGATGAAAATCCATCTATGGTATTTCGTTTGAACTCTTTTTGCACCAAATCCGACCAAAGTCGTTCCCAATCTGGCAGCTTTTCCCTTCCACTGACAGAGTCCTGATAACTATGCCAACTCTTGGTAAGTCCTAGAAGAGCTAGGCTCACCAAATCATCATCAACGAGAGTAATGCCAACACTCCCAAGCTCATCCTGACATTGGACAAACTTTGTTAAATATTTTGGCATTGAATCGCCTTTCTTTATTTTGATCTTCCTGAGGTTATCTTTCAGTTCCAATTTCCTATGGTCAATGCTGCTCTGAAATAGATCTGTCAAAGCTTTCCACATTGCATATGGTGTGTCTTTTCCATGGAGGCTTGAGACAATGTGGTGTCGTACTCCCTCCAGTAAGATCCTCCTCACCTTTGCAACTTTCTTTTGCCATGCATCAAGATTTGCAACATCTGTCACAGCAGGTTTGGGAACATCATTGTCAATGAATTCCTTCAAGCCATTGTCTTCCAGTACTACCTCCATCCTGTCTTTCCAAGAAATATAGTTAGAGATGCCCTCGACTGCATACTCCAATCTCAATCCATTTCGATCCTGAATCACCTATAGCACCAAGAAAGTCTTCTGCAAATTCAAATTCTATTTAGTCACAAACTCAGCTTCTCCTCCATTATTGTGATTTCCTGTGCTCTGATACCATGTAGAAATTATACAAACAATATGTATATCATGGATTAAATCCGATCTAACAATGTACTAAAGCTATATACTGAATCGCTTCTACAATTCAATTGTGGAAATTTAAACACAATCGCCAATCACATAAAGCAAAGAAGAATCAATCAAACCTCAACACAGATAATTTCCAGGGGAAAGCTTGCTGCTCAAAACCCCACTATCTTCTATTGTATATTCAGCATGGATGCATGAAACAATTACAATACACTCTTCTCACAAGAGTCTCATGTACTAAGCTAATTGTCTCACAGTGTCCTGGACAAAACAAACCAACACTTAGCCAATTCTCAGCCTCTAAACAGCCTGCCTTGCTTGCGTAATTTCTGATGAATGCAATCCCTATTCTTTAGGAATTTTGGCCTTCCTAAACTGCGCAAGGATCATGGGCAATCCAATGAGTGTTTGGATGCATGGGTGCATCCCAATAATCCTACAACTGATAGTTAACATGTCTTTCACCTTCGTCTCAACTAGGTCTCTTCTGGAACTGACATTCATGCAGCTAATAATAGTAAATCATCAGTTGCATGTTAGATCACTGATTGTGAATTAAATAATATTTAATTCACTTGATCTCTCACTAGTGAAAAAAACAGTTACGACTAGCACAACTGAATTTAACTCACTTAACTGAGCTAATTGATTACACATGCATTAAACTAATGCACCAACTGCACTTCGAACTCTGTTACAATTAGAATTACTCTGCATGCCTCACATACTACCCTCAACTCAAAATTCATGAGCTAGCGTATAACGACCATTCCTAATTTATAAATAAAATAATTTAATTAAGTCAAATTAATTATGTTTAAAACAAACATAATACAAGTTAAGCTTTTCATAAAGCCATCACATCTACATAACTAGATAAGGATTCAAAATGGATATTTCATGCACTTAACCCCAAAACCTTATCTCTAAGTTAAATATCTCCTTAAATGAACATAATATCTCCTTAAATGCATACCCACCCTCATAAATGAGATAATATCTACGAGAGTTGAGGGCGGTGGAGAAAATTAATATAAGAGAAAGGGATGTGAAGGAGGAGGGGGATGGTCTTTGGAGGAAAAATTCTGCATTCTGTCAAAAGAAAAGATTGAAGGATACTATCAGCACTGAGAGGGAGTTTCACCGTTCTTGGGGATTCTGGGCACGGGGGCAGAAGAGTGATCTTCTGGGTCTAGGATTGTTCCTAGATCGGCTGGGAGGATTATAGTGTTTCGGTGAACTGTTCATTCTGTCCACAGCTTCACAGGAGGAGTGCCTGAGGAGTGCCACCATTAAATCATCTGCTGTATTCCAGGTATTTCCCATGTATAGATAAAATTGAAATTTCATTTCTGAACTGCATGAAATCGTATTACTACTGATTTATGTTTATATATGCTTAGATGTATTCAGGGAAATGATGTCTTAAATTGTATTCGGGGGAAGAATGATAGTTTGTAACTGTTGTCTTAATTAAGTATAAAAATTTGGGATAATCTTTAGAAGCAGCAGTGATTCCCTGTTAGCTGATTTAGCTAAATCTTTCCCTCCAGCAAAAACTCTGAAATTCCCTGAAATTAAGTGAAAAATTTAAGAAATTAACGAGCAAGGTCATTACATTTGGTATCAGAAGTCAATTCAAACCCTCTTTACGACCTTATAGGCCCATTAAAAGCTGCTGCTGGTATAAACCAGTCTCTGGTTGTTCCAAATCTCAAGCTGCTGCATAAACAAATACCTTTATACCATAACTAAACTGCAACCATTACTGGTTCCTCATCAGCATTCCAGGATTTTGTTTCTTATCAAACTGCTCTAGGAGTCTTTCACCGAAATTATTGTTGAAAGAATGAGATAGAAGCTCTAGTAATCAAGATAAACTTAGTAGGAGAGGTATGATGAGGTTTCCAGCATTAACTGGTTTCAGAAAATATTGTGTAACGTTACAAACGATGAGCTCTTTCGGCAATTTCTGTTGTTGCATAACCTGTACAGGACAAAAGCAATTCGACCTTAATATACAAAATACAGAGCAATTCCGTCTTGACTACAATACTCATATTTACTTTTCAATTAATGGGCAAAAAGGAACGAAGTCAAGATAGCAGTTATAATTGAAATGGGTATCAATTGACCCTATGCCAAATTGTAGTCTCTGGACAGTGATTTAAGACTGCCAAAACAACATCAATAATTGATGATTAGACGAATCCTTAAAACAGATAGGTATTCAAAAATAATAACATTTTTCTTCTAAGCAGAATTAATCAACTGACAAACTCATGTCTAGATTTACTTTTCATTTTACACTGGAATATGTTTGCCTTGGTAAGGATAGTAGGCAACTCACGTATTATAAGCTTTATCCTTTGGGACAGAGCTTTTTCCAACACCCCGGTTGTCAAAAGAGCAGACCTGGATAGAGTTCTTCAAAGATATTTCTTCATCCGTGTTATGAACCAACAAAACTCTGGCATTTTAGAGAATCAGAAAAACGAGAGCTAAGTGATTCATCAGTCGAACATTCTGCTTCATCTCCATGTCTATCCTGTGTGTAACATACGTTTTCTTCATTTGGAATGTCAACCCCTGTTAAGCCAAACCTGCAAACTCAAAAATTTTGCATTGAAAATCAAGAAAAAGATTTAAATATGGCACACGCTGACTGGTTAACCAAACTTTTCTCATTTGCATAGTTGACATTCCCCAGCAAATGAGTAAGTACATGGCTTGTCTCTACAGTTTTTCTCACAGTAAGATTGTGAGCATGGCTCAAGCATTTAAAGCTTGATAATGCTTTTAATTTTGAACAATGTTCTCATAGATTTCCATAGTAAATATCTATTAGATAAATAAGTCAGCAGTCTCATCACCATAGCCTAATTTCTTGTTCCTACTTTCTTGGTTGAATTGAACTAATTAGCGCAGACTCTATTGTTAAGAAACACTCTGAACCTGTACACACTACTGTAAACCTGGAGAAAAACTTAAGTAGCTAGATTTGTACTCAACTATATAAGGTTAGGGAAGACTTGGAAACTTCAAAAAATCGAGGCCATCTTCCCATTTTGCCCGAGGCAGTTCATAGAGACCATAAAACAGTGTGTGGTATACCTCCAAGACTTGAAACGATGCAGTGTATTTTCGACATAACAACAGTGTAAATTGGGATGCATCCAAGAATCAGAGTGACATGTTAGGAAGAGACTAAAACTCTATGGTGAAATGGTCAAAACATGAAAATCTATTTACGAGATCTAACCGCTTTTTAAAGAAAACAACGATCCTGCAAGCAAACACCTGCGTACACCCAAGCTTCCAATCCTTATCGAATCGATAGCATGGCAAACCAAAGTTTAATAAATGGACAGCGAATTGGATTGATGGCGGTGGAGCATATGAATTGCGTGGCACCAATTTGATGCGGTGGAGCCGTCAACGCACATTTGCGTTCGATTGGCGATTGTTTAAAAAATTTCAAAGGGGCGGATTATGGAATGCAGCGGACAGGATTTGAAGTCCGGTCGGGGCTCCACCAGCCGGCGCGAATATATTGAAATTTTATATATCGAAATTTGTTAGCAATATATGTCACCTGCCGCCCGAATATAGATAACATCTACAGTTAAAACGCGCCCCAATGATAAACTTGCCGTCGTTTTAGCTCCACTGTAATATAATATATAGTTTAAAAGCCATGGCGTATGATGTTGCGAACTTTGGGTTTACGGAATATGCCGATCCATCACTTTGGAATGTATAGGGGTGAAATTATAATGTTGGGTGAAGTTAGCCATAAATAAAACAATGAAACGTGGGTCGAGGTCAGAGTTTGACGTCGTGATCTCACCCCAACACTCAGCGTATTCACCATTTTTTTCTAACCTCCTACACAAATATTATTTAAAGGATCTATACTGTTGTGTACGTAATATATATATATATATATATATATATTCATTCCAACAGTGTCGTATGTTGCAATGGATCACCCAAACGGTCTTTTACTGTTGTTGTGGTAGTTGTTAAACGTCGTCATACCGTGGAAAATAACGACGACACGCACGATGCATACAATCTATCTTGCATGTGAATGGATTTGAAGGGGAGATAGCATACACGCCTTCAGCACTGAGATATATATATTTGTAGTGGAATGGCGACTCGTCAACGCCAACCAATTCACCTTATATAGATATATGAAGGGCGTTTTAGAGTAGAAGTCCAACACTGACATATGGAGTATTTATGGAGCCTTTCAACTGTAAATCTCCCTCAATCGAGAATTTCTTACATTATAATTCCCCACAAATGCCCACCAAACATTCTTATGCTCAGATTAAGAGAATACACAAACAATGTTCGCGACAACATTGGCAAATAAAGTAAAAGTTTTGGAGCAGTTTATAAAGGAAGCTTCCCAGATGGGCATGACTAATATTATCAACATTTTGGATGATCGAAAGCAAGAGAATGAGCAACAATTCATTAGCGAAGTAGCACCAATGGGAGGGACTTAACATGTTACCCTGGTCCACCTCTTGGATTATTATTTCCGAGGATCCAAAGAGAACTTTGGGATTTATGGATGCATGTTGTAATGGCTCCATTAACAACCATATCTATGGAGACCATCAAGACAAGTTGGATTGGAAACCATTTGTAATTGACCTCGAGTTAGTACAGCTCATAGTATTGTCATCCCTGCTACAAAAGAATACGGCAATGGTCAGACATGAAAGCCTAACAATGTTGTTGATGTCAGATTTTTTCTTTCGAAAGTTCAGTTTTGGTGCTAGCAAAATTATCATATAGAATCAAAACTTGCATCTGCATAGATCATATAGAAACAATGGGTAATGGTGCTCATGGGAATGTTTTCGATGAATGCGTGGACACCTGTGAGCTCCACGAGTACGATGTTTACGACTAGGGTATATTGGTTATGGACATGGTGGTGAATGGAACAACACTAACATTGATAACTAGCAAGGGTAGATCAAGCAAATTCTCTAGGTGGGTTTTTAAGCAAGTGGAGAACGGTGAATTTTTGGGAATCTAAACCGGGCTTCTCCTCAACCATCATGCATCCTACCCACCATAAGGCAAGGAATACTGGGTAAAGTCACAACTAGGCTCCATCTTGAGATCTATTTGTAGCTTATATATTTATGGAGATATAAAGTATCGATAGCTTTGCTCACTCACACAACTAACTAACCCTCACCTACTCGGATTTCATAGGTTATGATTCTTATGGAATCAATAGAAATTGTTGAAATGATGGCTCTTGTTGAATTAAATGATACTCTTGTTCACTAACTATACCTCTTCTTTCATAACGGCAGGGGAAAGTCCGAAAATGTGTAGAATAAAGTTGATAGTAAATTAGAGCAATACCATTCCTTTAGAGTTTGATTTTATACAAAATAGACTTGAAAATTGTACATTAACTCATTTATTGCCCTTCTATAGTCTGCATCTAGAAAATAAAACATTCTAGACAAGTTTATAAACTAACACTTTGATCGATGAGAACCTTGCATTTCACTAGATTTAGTAAGCATACATTACACACATAGGTACAAGGAGAATTCGCGTTGCCACACTCCTTGAAGCCTCGGTGCAGTGAAAGACACATGCTGTACGGTAAAATACGCAAAAAGCTATACCCATATGCCGAAGCTCAAATCTTATGAAAATTATATTTTGTCGATCCCGAATATTTATCCACTCCCTGTGAATTCTATTATGTATTTCGGGAGAAAAAAATTACCATGTTTAACGACGGCGCAGTGAAATACGGCATCGCCACCTCCACTCTATCGCCATCACCTTCACTACCACCATCAAGATCGCTGATCGAGCACCTATTGCTTCGCCCGATCTCACTACTGTGATGAGCTCTTTAGAAGCCATTATGGAAACTTTGAAAAGGGTCGCAGATGGGCCGGGGAACAAGGAGAGACGACGTCGGTCGAGAAGAAAGACATTGAAGGTGGAAGGATTTTGATGACAAACCCTCCTGAGAGAGAAGATATTTCACGGGAAAGCTGCAAAGATTAAACTCAGGAATTCTCACGGAGGTGGCCAGAGCAGAGCGGCCCAGTCACAGAAGCATGGTTGGAAGGGATGATCGGATCGCTTAACGATAAGAGAATCATTCTTCAACGTCTAAAACAAAGATCGTTGTATTCCAACTCGAGGGAATGCTACGATTTGGTGGGAGAATATGGAAAAAGCATTGCATCTCACACTTGAGATACTGATTCCTTGGGAGTTGTTTGTGGACCGATTCACGTGCGAAATACTTACCGCCTTTCTTTCAAGAAGCGACAAGCGGAGCCTTCCATACTACTAACCCAAGGGAGTAAAACCGTGGAAGAATACGAGATAAAATTCTATTGGAACTTGTGAAATATGTTCCTATCTAGACATCGATAGAGCGCAGGAGCCGAGGGTTTCGTATTTGGGTTAAATCCTCGGATCGAGAACCATCATGGGCAAGATATGTAGAAGCCACGCAGAGACGGTGACGAGAGCGATTGAATGTGCTCGTTATGCGAAGAAGACGACATGGGGATTAAAGGGATTTGAGAGCCAGTTTGAATCAATACACGAGGCATTTACGGGGAAAAACTCCCGAAATTTCTTAGGGAAATAACTGCGAGACCACCTCGTATGGTAACGGAGTTTACCCCAAGAGGCGCGGGGGCCGGGGCTCCCAGGACCATAACTGCAGCCAGCTTCCGGGTCCTCAAGCGTCCGCTGCGTGGAGGTCTCGAGGAGCCGTGGCATCAGAGGAAGGAATGGGAGAGGGAAGCAACACCAAGGGAAGAGTTCTTGGTCGGGGAGATTTCTCGATCAAACGCAAAGAGAACCAACCCAAGTGAATTTGTTGCAGAGTGTGGAGGACCTCATCTTCGCCAGTGATTATCCAGGAGAACTCTACGGCCGACCCGGGGAAAAGAACCATCATCGGATGCCCCAAAGCAATCATAGAATCCATGGTGTCAAATCAACAACAATAACGACACATCAATCACGGTAGTGGAGAATCTTCGAAGTACAATCAACGGAATAAAACTCAAAATCTTATTTAGACTACTTTGGGACTCTTGATAGTTTTATTTCATCTTATGCAAATTGAATAAATGTGGGTTGGCGGCCACATACAAACCAGAGACGATTTTCTAGACGGGTAGAAATGGCTTAACGGGAGACCTTCAATCGGTAGAATTAAGTGTGGAGGATTGCAAAGTAGATCTAGGAGTCTGTATGACCAAACTAAAAGTATATGTCACGGCCCTAGGTACTTACGACTGGTGATAGGAATGGATTGGTTGAGAGTACTCATCGAGCATGGATAGATTGTTCCAGGGAAAACAATACTTTGCGTAAATGATATGGGTGAGGCAATCAAATTCAAGGTATTAAAGAAAGGTATCCTTGCGTTTCATCTACAAACCATGCAAATGAAGCTGGTGCTTGAGGAATGGTTGTCAAGTGTATCTTGTTCAAATGATAAGCAAGAAAAAGGGCCTTCCCTTAGATCAATATCCAGATTACTATCGAGGTTTCTAGGATGTTTTTCCAAAAGGAACTACTGACTGCCTCTAGGAAAGAACTAGACCTCACCATTGAATTAAAACCTGGTAGAACCTATTTCTAAAACTCCTTACCGAATAGCCCCTGGAGACTACAAGAATTGCAAATACAGTGAAAAGAAGCTGTTAGATGTAAGAGGCACATTCGACCAGTCATGTTCACCATGAGGGGTGCTCACCTGTAATCTTTGTCAAGAAGAAAGATGGTTCATTACGATTGTGTGTGGACTATCGAGATTTGAGCAGAGCTCACGGTAAAATAGGTATCCAATACCTCACATTGACGACCTTTTCGATCAAATGAAAGGAGCTCACTGAGTATTTTCAAAGATCGATTTGCGGTGAGGTTTATCATCAACTCGGGGTTAGCAAGGACCCGATGTTTCTAGCGCATTCGGAACTCGTTTCGAACCTTGTTATTAATTCATTGTGGTGCCATTTGGGTTGACCAATGCACTGCAGATCTTCGTGAACCTTATGAATCAGCGTTCTCCACAAATATCTCGACAAATTTGTACAAGTTTTCTGGGACAGATATTCTCATTTACTCTAAGAATGATGGAAAGACATGAAGAGCATCTTCGGATAGTGTTATCTTGTCTCGGAGAGCACAAGTTATATCGGAAAAATTATCAAATGCGCTTTCTTCCAGGAAGGAAATCCATTACTTAGGTCATATCATATCAAGCGAAGGAATCTCTTGTAGATCCCTAAAAGAGATAAATACAATCGGGGAGTGGCCGATACCTAAAGATGCACATGAAGTGCTGTAGTTTTATGGGTTTAGCGCTACTCAGAAGGTTTGTGGAGGGATTCTCACAAAAATTGCAAAACCAATCACAAACCTTCGAGCGCAAGGGTGTTAAATATGAATGGAGTGAGGATATGTGATAAAGCTTTTTACGAACTTAAAAGCGATTATTGACTAGTGCACCGATTTTCGCGAGTCACCCAGGATATGGATAAATATTTTGCGTATGTGCCTTTGACAGCATCTAAGCAAGGGTTAGGTGCGGTTTTAAAGGCGAGGAAGGAGCGTAATAACATACTTGAAAAATTAAAAACACAGTGAAAGAACTTTGTACTTTACTACGCTTTATGATTTGGATTTAGCCGCGGTGGTCTTAGCTTTAAAGATGTGGAGACATTACTTCAGTGGGGAGAAACTTTGTGTGCTTAAAAGTGACCACCAAAGTTTTGCGGTATTTATTCACCCGAGAGAGACTTGAATGCAGAGACAAAGACGATGGAGTGAACTCCTAAGCGAATGCGATTTTAGCGATTTCATATATCAAGGGGAAGAGAGAATGTTGTAGCAGAGATGCATTAAATAGTAAGACCTCGAATATTCTCCCTAAACGTGCCTATCAAAGTGAACTTGAGAAATCAAGTGCTTGAACATCTCTGTAAGAGATAGTTAGTACTTAAAAAATAAGGTCGAGGACTCAAAGCAACCATTAGAAAGGAACCTAAGTTTGAAGGAGTGCACTGATTTGGAGGAGAGACGAATTCCTACGATTTCACGAGAAGGATGTACATACCAGGGACGAGTGGAGATCTCAGGAACACCATCTGTGAAGGAAGCACACAGAGCGAGTATATTGTGCACATCCTGGGGGTAAAGAAGATGTATGTGACACCAAGAGATTCTTCTTACGGTACCAGGACATGAAAAATGACATTGTCCAATTTGTTGCTAGGTGCACTTGAATGTCGGCGGGTAAAAGGCCTGATCATCCGTCACCCGACGGGTCTCTTAAAACTTCACTGACATCCCTATGACCAAATGGGAGATAATTTCTATGGATTTTATCGTTGGGTTGCTTCTCTTACGCAACAAAAGCATAATGCCATTCACAGTTGTGGTGGAGCGAGATTATACAAAAGCGCCCATTTCATCCAGGTAGGAGATACTTATGAAGTAGCTGATGCCTTAGCAGCGGGTATTCATAAATGAAATTATCGAGATTTCATGGAGTACCTAAGAAAATCATATCCTACGAGAGATCACTCGGTTCACATCAGTGGTTCACAGAATTGTATGCTGGTCGGCCTATGGGAACTCGGTTAAATTTGACGTCACGACCTATCATCCACGAGACAGATGAATGAGGCCAGAAAGGGTAAATCAAGTACTCCAAGATATGCTAAGGATGTATGTTATGGACCAACAATCACATAGGGAAAAGTACTTACCCTTGGTAGATTTTGCTTACAACAATAGCTATCATAGTTCAATCAGGATACGCCATTTGAAGCATTATACGGAAGACCTTGCAGGAAACGCTCGAGTTGAGTTGGGACGAGGTTAGAAAGATTGAATAATCAGTCGGACCACACTTGATCCAAGAAATGGAGGATCAGATAGAGCGGTCTGAGACAACGGTTAAAAAGACTCGGGATAGACGAAAGGAAAGTTATGCGGACACTCACGCAGACGAGATAGAAGCTATGAGGTAGGAGATCGGAGTTTTCATCCGCATCAAACCAAACTAAGAGCACCATGCCAGATTTGAAAGGGAAAAATTATCCCAGGTTTTATAGGACCGTTTGAAGTCACGGAGAAAAAGTTGGACACATCAGCTTATCGTCTTTCATTGCCACCCCACACTGCACAAAATTCATAATGTATTTCATGTATACGCACTTACAGACACTATATATTGTGATAAATCTCATGACCTTCAATGGAAGGAGCTGAGGTATCGAGACGAGGGAACCCTAACGGTCGAACCATTACGTGCTAGAACATCCAGGGTTCGACGGCTCGAGGGCTAGCCGGATAGACCAGAAGTGAAAGTCTAGTGGGACAAGTATAGTCTGGATCGAGCGACTTGGGAGGATGCTTGAGACTTGCCCGGAGATTACCCGAGCTTATGCTAAATTTTGAGTAGCGAAAACTTTTATGTATATAGCGCTTTCTATTTTGATACTTGAAATTTTGAAATACTACGTAAAGATGAGTTTTTACTTTGTTGGTACATGGATACAAATTAAAGCTAGAATGCTACTTCCCCTCTCACGATACAGGAATATATCTTTGTTTTGTTTAAAATTTCTTGGTGCATCGGACCTTAGATATGCAATATGTCATTTAAATCTAACATTGCAAAAATGTGAAATCACTCTAGATTAAAAATTATAGATGAAACAATCTATCGAGTTACTTTCATTTCATTTCAAATATGATTGAAGGAAAGGACATAGAAGAGTAACTACATTTTTAATATGAAAAATACATATTGGTATATAGATTGAAAATGGTTAAAGCAATGCATCATAAATAGAACATGTATGAACTAAACGATGACATGTCCAGAAATAAGAAATTTTATTGAACATATTGATATCTATGTGAACAAATTTTCTTTTTATATATAAGTTCTAGGATTGATATCATAAATATCAAAGTATTTTGAATATGTAGAGATTGTTAGATGGGTAACAATTGGTTATGAACAATATATAGATGCATATCTTTTGTAATATGTGTATGAGTGTTTACATTGCGGATTGTGTACCGGTGATTGCTGGGATCACGATTCACAGAAGAGCAATGAGAGCGTGATGGCGGGGAGAATCGAGCGTTGAGACTCCATGATAGGGTGTTGACCCTAGATTTCTCTGCGGGAGGTGGAGGTGTTGCCCACCGTTTATCCTCCAATACACGGAGTCATGGGAGGATTTGTGCGATGTCCCACGCTCCCCTAGACGTGTGATGATGACACCAGGATCGCCTACAAGCATGTGGAGTCGATGTAATCGAGCGGCGATATCCTTAAGGTCTATGAATGGATCGGTGGCCCGCGATGCCATGTCATATTACTGAAGACGGATAGGATCGGGAGTGGAAGAGATTAAGAAAGATAGGATGATTTTAGAATAGTACGTCAGAGGCGGTTGAGATGAGAAGAAGAAAAGGAGAACATGCATCTTCGAGACATAATTCAATCTTAAAATACAAATCTTCTCACATATGCCTTAACCTCTAAAAACATAATTATCGATATGAGTATATGGAACCCTAACCAGGATGCAGTTTTATGAAAGGAGGGAAGAATGTAACGACCCATTCCTAATTTATAAATAAAATAATTTAATTAAGTCAAATTAATTATGTTTAAAACAAACATAACTACAAGTTAAGCTTTTCATAAAGTCATCACATCTACGTAACTAGATAAGGACTCAATGGGGATATTTAATGCACTTTACCCCAAAAACCCTAATATCACTGATCTAAATTAAATGTCTTCTTAAATGAAGATAATATCTCCTTAAATGTTTACTTTGAGACCCTCATAAATGTGATAATATCTTCGGGAGTTGAGGAAAGCTGGTGGAGAAATTGATATAAGGGGGAGGATGTGAAGGAGGAAGGGGTGATAGTGCGGAGAGAGGAAAAATTACTGCATTACGAAAAGGGGAAGATTGAAGGATACTATCGACATTAGAAGGGAGTTTCACCGTTCTTGGAATTACGGGCACGGGGGCGAGAAGAGTGATCTTACAGGTCTAGGGTGTTCCTAGATCGATTTGGGAGGATTATATTGTTTTGGTGATACGATGGACATTACTGTCCCACGGCATCCTGGGAGGAATTTGCGAGAAGTGCCACCATTAAATCATCTGCTTTGCATTCAGGTATTTCCCATGTAGCTAAAATTGAAATTTCATTTACTGAGCTGCATGAGAAATGCGTATTACAACTAATTTACTGTTTATATATGCTTAGATATATTCATGGAAATGATGTCTTAAATTGTATTCGGGGGAAGAATGATAGTTTGTAACGAGTTGTCTTAATTAGAGTATAAAAACTTGGAATAATCTTTAGAAACGACGGTGATTCCCTAGTTAGTTGATTTAGTCTAAGTCTTTCCATCCGGCAAAAACTACGAAATTCCCACGAAATTAAGTGAAAATTTAAGAAATTAGCAATAGGGACCCATTCCTAATTTATAAATAAAATAATTTAATTAAGTCAAATTAATTATGTTTAAAACAAAACATAATACAAGTTAATCTTTTCATAAAGTCATCACATCTACGTAACTAGATAAGGACTCAATGGGAATATTATAATAGCACTTTACCCAAAAACCTATATCTCTAAATTAAATGTCTTCTTAAATAGAAGATAATATCTCCTTAAATGTTTACGGACCCTCATAAATGTGATAATATCTTCGAAGTTGAGGAGGCGGTGGAGAGATTGATATAAGGGGGAGGGATGTGAAGGAGGAAGGGGGATGGTGCGGAGAGGAAAAAATCTGCATGTAGAAAGGGAGAGATTGAAGGATACTATCGGCATTGGAAGGGAGTTTCACCGATTCTTCGGGATTACGACACGAGGCGAAGAGTGATCTTACGGGTCTAGGGTGTTCCTAGATCAGAGTGTGGGAGGATTATATTGTTTTGGTGATTAGTTCATTAAAGTCACTTTTGCCATCACGGGGAGGAGTGCACGAGGGAGTGCCACCATTAAATCATCTGCTTGCCACATTCGGGTATTTCCACATGTAGCTAAAAGTTGAAATTTCATTTACGGGTTTGCATGAAATCGTGCATGCCCTACTTGATTTATGTTTATATATGCTTAGATATATTCATGGAAATGATGTCTTAAATTGTATTCGAAGGGAAGAATGATAGTTTGTAACGAGTTGTCTTAATTAAGTATAAAAAACTTGGAATAATCTTTAGAAACGCGGTGATTCCCTATTAGTTGATTTTAGCTAAGTCTTTCCCTCCGACAAAAACTGCAAGAAATTCTACGAAATTAAGTGAAAAATTTAAGAAATTAACAAGCAAGTCATTACAAAGGCTGAGTTTATCACACTCAGTTAACTATTACAAGTGATCATGAAATAAGATTACATTTTATTTTCCATTTTAATTAAGGGAAAATTAAAATAGAAATGCACCAAATTTAGCCCACACCAATGTAGGTGCTGCTAAGACCTCCTGGTCCCACACTAGTATAAGCATTGCTTGGACCTCCTGGTCCCACACTAGTGTAGGTGCTGCAATTTCTTGTTGGACCTCAACACAGGATCGCCTCTCACCTTGTCATTGATCCATTCTCGTGATCCTTATTATAACGGGTCTCCTCCCATTGGTGAAAGTTCGTAAAGAGTAGGGAGCCATAGTCGAGGTGACAGTGGGTTACTGCTCCATTGTTTCCATTGACCTGGTAGTAGCCCTTCAAGGATCCCCTTTTAGGACCCCTGCTAGTCTGAGCGGTAATAGGACTCATTTGGTAGATCATGTGGATATCCTTGGATGATGGTGAAGTTGCAAGGCCTATAAAAATCACCCATGATTTTTTTATTTATAGTATTAATGAAAAGAAAATGGAGATCAAGGAGAGAAACTTGTTCGAGTAAATTTAATCGCTCTCTAGAATGTAATTTGTTTAACCGGATTCTCATAACCTTTTCAGGATCAGGAGCGAGGTTAACCAAGCTACTAGGATTCTTTCTAGAGTAAGCTCTTGAGAAAGATTGAATAAGTGGAGTCGCCACCCAAACAGGAAACCAACCTAAATGCCCAGGTGCTAAAAGTGTGGATGAACAAGATGAAAGGATTAGTGAGAGGAAGAACGATAAGGTGATGAAAATATGAAGAATGATGAAAGAAGGTGCCCCAAAATGTGGCATTGATGGGGCTAATGAAAATATAGAAGATGATTTAGAAAATTATGAGAAATTGTCGTAAACCCCAACAACAAGAAACTTGTCCCCGACAATAGCACCAAAAAATGTTGTCGCTCAAATTGTACAGGCAACACGACAACTTCTCAGGGTGGGGGTTGTCACTCTGATCCCCGCCCACTCCGTTCTAGATGTCTCCTAACAACAAGCTATGGGGGGTAGTCCCTATGGAAATGAGGTGATGGAAAACAAGTTGGGAACCAACTTGTGTGGGAGACATAGTTGAGTGGTCTAGCTACTTGGTAAAATGTAGCAAGATTAAGGATTCAATTAGATTTAGAATTGAGACCAGTGCCTTATGGAGTGAAAATTTATTGCTTGTTACAAATTAAATCCAAGTAATCGGATGAAAAACTGTTGCTTAGATGATTAACTAACCTATATGAAATGCAAGGATCTTGATTACTTTTAAGTTATATGCCTAGTCTACATTGAACCTTCCCCTTAACTATTTTGAGATTAGTCTTTGGAGTAGGTTGTGGGACGGAAGCCAAGGAGAAACAAACAGAGGCTTGATTAACGATACCTCCCCCTGTGTTCCAAACACCTAGTGCCTCCGGTGCTGCCGAGATTGTGGCTCTGATGACTGTGTGAAATTTTTTGAATATACTTAAACAGAAACCCTACTGTTAAATTCTTGATTTACTTCTACTTACATAAGTTATTAATTTGAAATTTTCAACATTAACATCGAAGTAAATACATTAACAACCTACACATGCAGATCTAAACTGAATAACATGCTCAATGACAAAGTGACACACAAGGATTTTCTAGACAACTGTCCTCGGAAATCCCTAATGCGGGAAATCCGGTGTTGCTAGCTTCTGGAGGGTTTTTATTATTAAGCAGATTCTAAGTACAATAGATCTGAGCACCAAACTGGTTAACCCGACAGAGAATTAAAATGGAAGCAATACCTCTATTCCGGAGACAAAAAATCTGACTGATTCACAGCCTCAAATGGGATTTACAGAACTCAGCTTTTTCTGGCCTCTAGAAACCCCAGCGCTACTTTGTAGCCCTCTGCGTTAGCCTCTGCGTTGCTCAAGAAGGGCCTACGTCACCCTAGAATGGGTTACGCTACCCCTGCGCTGCCTCTGTTGGGCCTGCGTCAGCCCTCCTAGCCTCCTACTACCTCTGCGCTGCCCCTATTAGGATTTAGGCTGCTCAACGTAGTTAATCCTTCCTCTGCGCTGCTCTGATCTGCTGCTTCTCTACCCTCATTGTACTCTTGGCCTGGAATTACACCATCCCACTCGCTAATACTGCCCCTCGCTGCAACTGAAACACTTCTAAAATTCTTAGCAAACCACGCCCTAGAATTCCAGCTTAGCTTCAATGCTCTGCCAGTGTGTGTGTATTCTCCAACTGACCCCAAGCCTTTTTCTTATACTTTTCTCATTGAAACTTCAGCGGCTGTGATCCAATCTTGAATCGACGGCTAAGATTAGAAGATGCTTGATCCGCATCACTTAAGTCATCCTCATCACATGTTTAATTTAATTACCTTTAATCTTTTAATTTTCCTAAGTTAGACTTAGGGTCCTTAATTAAAAAGATTAATCAATTAAATATCTCTTAAATAGGATGGAATTTCCAAAAGTGCTTTCTGGGTCTTGGATATCTTATGTACTCTAGTCCCTCCACAAAGTTTGGGAGCTAGAGCACATCCGATGCTACCCCAACACCCCAAAATCTCAACACTCCCTCTTAGTAAGGAATGTGCTCTAGCAAAACACTTCACCCCGAAGTTTTGCACTGATCTCTGGTGTGGGTCTCTGCGCTAATGCTTGGCATGCTGCCCTTCATCACTGCGTTGCTGCTGCTCTTTGTACTGTTGTCCATGACGCTGCAACCGCCACTGCTACATCCATTCTGCAGCTCCCTCTCAAATTACTGCATCGTGCTGCCCATAGCACTGCCACTGCTAACTGCAACTCTGTTGCTGAGAGTAAGCAACTGAAGGACTCCTGCCCAATATTTGACAGAAAAGTCATTTGGGCTGCATCTCATCACTGAAGCTCCATAGGTTGCTGCTCTGCGCTGTCCTCTGAAGGCTATTGTGTTGTTGCAACTCTGCACTGCTTAAGAAAACCTGCTCTATGCTGCCTCTGCGTTGTTTTCCTCTACGCTACTGTTGTGCTGCGCTATCCTCCTGAAGCCTCTACGCTGCTACAACACTACACTACATCAGCAAGCCTTCTTTGGGCTACCTCTGCATTGCCGCCTCTACGCTACTACTGTATGTGCACTGGGTTGCTCCCTCATCAGCGTCCAAATCTGCCTATGCTCCATCCGTGATTCTCTGCACCCACTGCTCCACTTGTCCCGCTACCGTCTTAAGGCTCCCGTAGCTCGTATGTGATCCAAGAGTTGGGCTACTCAAGGATCCCGCCACCACTATGTAGCTGCTCTACAGATCAGGATCAACCCACTTTCGGGTTCATGAGTGCTCATGGCTACATCATTGTCGGAGCCATTTTCTGCTATAGCAACATTGGAACTAGAAGCTTCCTTGTCCTTTTTCTTCTGAGGACAATTGCTCGCGAAATGTCCAAGGTCGCCGCATTGGAAACATTTGATCTTTGACAGATCACGCTTCTTTTTCCCTTTTTGCCTCTTTGATGCCAAGGCCGCATCTTCCTCAACCTTCACCTTGCTCGAACCGGTGCTATACTGCATTTTGGAGACTCGGCGGATCTTCTCTTATAAGAGGATAGCCCACATATTGTCCCAGTTGAGAAGGTCCGCTCTTCCCAAGAGACTTTGGACAAAAGTTTCCCAGTGCTCTATGATAACATTGAGAGCGGTCCTCACCATGACATCATCATCCACCTTCACCCCAATGCCAGTTAGCTGATCCCGGATCGACTGCAGTCTGCATAAGAAAGGATCAATTTCCTCTCCCTTGGTCAACATGAATAACCTCAGCTGGTTCTCCAGAAGCATCTTTCTCTGGACGGACCTTCTTTGATACAATTTTTATTAGGGCTACCCACATTTCATGAGTAGTCACCTTCTCGACTATGTGTGGTAACACATGATCTTTGACCCCATCCATAATGAAGCGCTTGGCATGTGCCGCTACTTCATTGTGCTTCTCCAGGAGAGCCGCATCAGTTGGTGTAGTGAAAACTTTCTCTGCATGCTCCCGTATACCGTAGGCCTCCAAGACTATTAGGATTGTGGCCTTCCAGATAGCGAAGTCGGACAGGTCGTCCAACCTATCCTGATCACGCAATCCGTGTGGCACCATCTGCACAAAATTTTGTCGAAACTGATCCTCCTCTCTATGCTAGAGACTCAGAACTAGGGTCCTCGGCAAGAAAGGCACCCTCTGCTCCCTCTCACAACTGACTCCCTCCCTTGGAAGTTTGTCAAACACTACGAATCAGCTCTCTTCGATCCTCTGATCGATCTTCAGATTTCTTTGCCAGGAAATCTACTGAGAAGTTGTTCTCCTCCTGCTCTTTGTCAACTTAGCTTAGGCTAAATTCTGCACCAACAAAATCTTCACCCCACCAGCAACTGCTAAAGGTCTACAGCTCAACTTCCGGTTCATGAAACTCTGCACAACAATCAGATTCTGGATTGCGTCACCCTAGCTGGCCTCTGCGTGCGCCGACTAGCTCAGCACAACCTCTGTGCAGCGACTGCGCAGGGCAGCCTGTGTTGAGATTTTGTGTATTTGGGGTAGCATTAGTTGTGCCCTGGCTCCAAAATTTTGTGGAGGGACTAGAGTATGCTTGATCTACAAGACCCAGAAATGGATTTGGGAAATCTCATCTGGTTTGAGAGATATTTATTTAATTAATTATTTTAATGTATTTCCTAAGTCTAAACTTAGGAAAATGAAATAATTAAAGTTAATTAAATTAAACATGTGATGAAATTGTCTTAAGTCACACGGATCGAGCTTTCTTTTAATCTTAGCCATTGATTCAAAATCCGATCATGGTCGTTGGTTTCCCAAAGAGAAAAGTATAAAGGAAAGGCTTGGGGTCATTTGTAAAGACACACAGTGGCAAAGCACTGAAGCTAAGCTAAGATTCTAGGGCGAGTTTGCTAAGAATTCTCAGAAGTGTTCAGCTGCAGAGATGGGAATTTAGGCCAACGGGATGATCTGATCCCAGGGTCTAGAATAAGCAAGAGGCAGAGATCAGCTCAGAGAGGCAGCGCAAAGAAGCAAGAGAGTAGCAGCAGAGAGGGGAGCAACTGTGCTACGCAGGTGCTGCGCAGTCCCTCCCAGGACAACGTGATTCAACCAGAAGCCCTCAGGGGTTATAAAGAGACCTAAAGTGGCATCGTAAGGATTGCGTCACCCAATCTGGGGTAACGCAGCCCTTTCCAAGCCAGCGCTGAGGGACGCAAGGGCCTCAAAGGCTAACGCAGGGGCTTCAGTGGCAGCGCTGGGGTTTCTAGGGCCTACTTTTGGCTGAGTCCTGTAAATCCCGTTTGAGGGTGTGGATCAATGATTATTTTGGCTTCAGAACAGCCAATAAGCTATAGATCTATTTTATCTCTGACGGGTTTTCCAGATCTGGAACCCAGATTTGTTGTATTCAGAAAATTCTTAATAATAAAACCCTCCAGCAGCCAGCAGACCGGTTTTCCCACATTGGGTTTTTCGGGGGACTATTTGACCAGAAAATAACTGTCACTTTGTCTGTGTGCATGTACTTTTTCTAGATCTGGATTGGTGAAAGTCTGTTATGTGTTTTGCTTCGGTATTAACCTGAAATTTCAGCTTAATAACTTAATTAAGTAGGAGGAGCATAACCAGATCTAACAATGGATTTCTGCATAAGTGTAACATTCAGAAATTTTCACATGGTATCAGAGCAATTGCAGATCTAGGAGGGTCACCAACAGAAGATTAAAGGTTCTTGCTGCAGAAAGCAGCAGGAAAAGGCAGCAGAAGGGCAGATCTAGAGGGACAGCGCAGTTTTCAGAGCTGCAGAAGTTACGCAGATGGGAAAGTGATGCAGTCCTGTCTCATAGCAAGCCCACGCAATTACTGCGCAAAGCCAGCCAGTGTGACGCAAATGTGAATCTATCAGATGCAGAAGAGCCTGAAGCATAGCTCCAGAAAATCAGAAGGTGCTAGTGGGGTTACATTTATGAAGTTTTCAGATTTTTTAGCCTAAGCACAAGTGACAAAGAGGGGGAGGAGATCAGCGTCTCAGAGAGTTTCTAGCCAAAGAAACTTGCAGATTGATCAGAGGATCGAGAGAGCTGAATAATTGTTGATTTGCCAGATTTCCAAGGAGGGAAATCAATTGTCAGAGGTAGCAGAAGGTGCATGTTTCGCCAAGCGCCTTAAATCCAGTTCTCTAGCAAAGAGAAAGGGAAGTTCCGACACATTTCTTAGCAGATGGCTCCTCATGGACTGCGTGATTAGGATAGATTGGATGGCCTGTCCAACTTCTCGGTTTGGAAGGCTAGAAACCTCATAGTCCTAGAGGCATATCATCTAAGAGACCATGCAGAGCAAACTCTGGCCACACCGACCGATGCAGATCTCTTACGGAAGCATAATGAAGCCGATGGGCATGCCAACGGCTGATCATGGATAGAATTAAGGACCATATTGTACCACACATAGCTAAAAAGAAGATAGCTAATGAGATGTGGAAGGCCTTAACTTCCCTATATGAGGGAAAATCTGTCCAAAGGAAGATGATGTTGGAGACTCAGATGCGGTCATTCATGATGACCAAGGGTGAAGACATGGAACATTTCTTCTTCAAATTGCAGTCAATCAGAGATCATTTGACTGAAATGGGTGCTAAGGTGGAAGATGAGTTGATGGTCATGACGGCTCTCAACGTTGTCACAGATGAGTGGGAAACCTTTGTCCAAAGTATCTTGGGCAGAGCGGACCTCCCAAATTGGGACAGCTTGTGGGCAATTCTGCGTCAAGAAGAACTCCACAGAATCACCAAGAAGCAGTACAGCTCTGGATTGAGCAAAGTGAAGAAGGAAGATGAAGAAGATGCAGCCTTGGAATCAAAGAGGCAGCAGGAAAAGAAGAAGAAGGATCTGTCTAAGATCAAGTGCTTCCAGTGTGGTGAAATAGGACATTTTGCCAGCAATTGTCCTCTGAATAAAAGGGACAAGGAAGCTTCTTCTTCCAAGGCTACTATGGCAAATGATGGGTCGGAAGATGATGCAGCCATGAGCACTCATGAACCACGAAAGTGGGGCAACATGGATTTGTAGAGGAGCTACAGAATAGTGGCAAGGTCCTTGAGCAGCTCATCTCTTGGATCACATCCGAGCTACGGGAGCCTTAAGACAGAAGCGAGACAAGTGGAGTAGTGGGTGCATAGATCATGGATGGAGTAGAGGCGGATCTGAAGGTTGGAAGGAGCAGCGCAATGCAGATGCAGCAGTAGCATATGGGATGATGTGACTTCAACAACGCAGAGCAGCGTTGCAGCAGCGTAGAGGCTTCAGGAGGACAGCGCAGCACAACAGCAGCGTGAGGGATTTCAGCACAAGGGGCTGATGTGACTTCAGTAGTGCAGAGGGAGTCAACTTACGCAGTGCAGAGTTGTTGCTATGCACCATCCTTCAGATTCCAACACAGATCAGCAGCCGATGGAGCTTCAATGATGAGGAGGCAACCCAACTGACTTATTTGTCAAAGATTGGGCAGGAGATTCAGTTGTTTCTCTCAACATCTGAAGTTGCAGTGCAGCAGATCAGCAGTGGCAATGTTATGAGCAGCACAGATGCAACAAATTGAGAGGGAGCTGCAGTACAGATGTTGCAGTGGTAGTGGCAGCGTCATGGGAAGCAGTACAAAATGGCAGCAACAGTGCAGAGATGAGTGGCAACAGGCCAAGCATTAGCAACACAGAACCAGTGCCCAAAATCTTGTAATGCATAGTGTGAAGTATTGCTAGAGCACACTCCTGATGCTAAGAGGGAGTGTTGAGATTTTGTGTATTTGGGGTAGCATCAAATGTGCTCTAGCTCCCAAATTTTGTGGAGGGACTAGAGTACACTTGATCTACAAGACCCAGAAAGGGATTTGGGAAATTTCATCTGGTTTGGGAGATATTTAATTAATTAATTATTTTAATGTATTTTCTAAGTCTAAACTTAGGAAAATTAAATAATTAAAGTTAATTAAATTAAACATGTGATGAAATTGTCTTAAGTCACACGGATCAAGCTTTCTTTTAATCTTAGCCATTGATTCAAGATCTGATCATGGCCATTGGTTTCCCAATGAAAAAAGTATAAAGGAAAGGCTTGGGGTCATTTGTAAAGACACACAGTGGGAGAGCACTGAAGCTAAGTTGAGATTCTAGGGCGGGTTTGCTAAGAATTATCAAAAGTGTTTCAGCTGCAGAGAGGGGAATTTAGGCCAATGGGATGATCTGATCCCAAGGTCTAGAATCAGCAAGAGGCAGAGATCAGCTCAGAGAGGCAGCGCAGAGAAGCAGGAGAGCAGTAGAAGAGAGGGAACCAAATATGCTACGCAGGTGCTGCGCAGTCCCTCCCAAGACAACGTGATTCAGCTGGAAGCCCTCAGGGGTTACGTAGAGACCCAAAGGGGCAGCATAATGACTGCGTCACCCAGTCTGGGGTAACGTAGCCCTTTCCAGGCCAGCGCTAAGGGACACAAGGGCTTCAGAGGCTGACGCAAGGGCTTCAGAGGCTGACGCAAGGGCTTCAGGGGCAGCACTGGGGTTTCTAGGGCCTAATTTTGGCCGAGTCCTATAAATCCCGTTTGAGGGTGTGGATCAATCATTATTTTGGCATCAGAACAACCACTGAGTTGTAGATCTATTTTATCTCTGTCGGGTTTTCCAGATCTGGAACCTTGATTTGATGTATTTAGAACATTCTTAATAATAAAACCCTCCAGCAACCAGCAGACTGGTTTTCCCGCATTGGGTTTTTCCGGGGACTATTTGTCCAGAAGATCACTATGTCACTTTGCCTATGTGTGCATGTACTTTTTCTAGATCTGGACTGGTTAAAGCCTGTTATGTGTTTTGCTTTGGTATTAACCTGAATTTTCAGCTTAATAACTTAATTATGTAGGAGGAGCATAACCAGATCTAACAGTAGATTTCCGCATAAGTGTAACATTCAGAAGACTCTTCGTTGTCTCTATGTCCCTCTGGAAGACTCTGTGTTGTCTCTGCGTCGGCCTCTGCGTGGCTCTGCTACCTCTGCGTCCCTCTACTGCTGCGCTGCCCTCTTCGGTTTATCAATTGTTGCTACTGTTTTCTCTGCTGCTTTCTGCAACACAGATTCTTTAGCCTCCTTGCTGGAGATCCAGCTAGATCTACAATCACTCTGATACCATGTGAAAATTTCTTAATATACTTAAATAGAAACCCTACTATTAAATTCTTGATTTACTTCTCCAACTTACATAAGTTATTAATCTGAAATTTTCAGCATTAACATCGAAGTAAATACATTAACAGCCTACACATGCAGATCTAAACTGAATAACATGCTCAATGACAAAGTGACACAGAAGGATTTTCTGGACAACTGTCCCTGGAAAAACCCAATGTGGGAAAACCGGTCCTGCTAGCTTCTGGAGGGTTTTTATTATTAAACAGATTCTAAGTACAACAGATCTGGGCACCAAACTGGTTAACCCAACAGAGAAATAAAAACGACAGCAATACCTCTATTCCGGAGATAGAAAATCTAACTGATTCACACCCTCAAACGAGATTTACAGAATTCAGCCTTTTCCAGCCACTAGAAACCCCAGCGCTGCTCTGAAGCCCTCTGTGTCAGCCCTGCTGGCCTGCGTCAGCCTCTGCGCTGCTCAGGAAGGGCCTGCGTCACCCTATACTGGGTTATGTTGCCCCTGCGCTGCCTCTATTGGGCCTGCGTCAACCCTCCTGGCCTCCTATTGCCTCTGCGTTGCCCCTGCTGGCATTTACGTTGCTCTGTGTACTTGTTGCTTCCTTTGCCCTGCTTTGATCTACTGCTTCTCTGCGCTCGTTGTACTCTTGGCCTGGGATTACACCATCCCCCTCGCCAATACTGCCCCTCGCCGCAGCTAAAACACCTCTGAAATTCTTAGCAAACCACGCCCTAGAATTCCAACTTAGCTTCAGTGCTCTACCAGTGTGTGTGTTCTCCAACTGACCCCAAGCCTTCTTCTTATACTTTTCTAGTTGAAACTTCAACGGCCGTGATCCAATCTCGAATCGACGACTAAGATTAGAAGACGCTTGATCTGCATCACTTAAGTCATTCTCATCACATGTTTAATTTAATTACCTTTAATCTTTTAATTTTCCTAATTTAGACTTAGGGTCCTTAATTAAAAATATTAATTAATTAAATATCTCTTAAACAGGGTGGAATTTCCCAAAATGTTTTCTGGGTCTTGGAGATCTTATGTACTCTAGTCCCTCCACAAAGTTTGGGAGCTAGAGCACATCTGATGCTACCCTAACACCCCAAAATCTCAACAGACTGCAAGATCACTGTTTTAACCACTAGAAAGTGTTGAATCCCTCAAGCTAAATGAAGAAGGGTTATCCTAGGAGTCTATCAACCAAGCTTATGCCTGGAAGTAAGTTATTAGACGCAAAACAAGCCTTAGAATGATTATGCAAGATAGGTGACTGAAGCTACTTGAGTTAAAATTGTTTGAGTCTTTTAAGTACTTAAATTGTGTTTATTCTTTCAATAACAAGAGTACTTAAACAATAAACTATAGGACAATCAGAAAACAAAATGAGTGCTGATACAAGTGTCGATGTTAAACAATATATCAATCCACAAGATGTTTAACTAATGATATCAATTAAAGGAACTTAGAACACAATATGCCAATCACAATTTCTCAAGATAATCCAATGATGATCTTATGTCGATGCTATGATGCCAATTAGATTTCAAATGCCCAAGGTAACTTGATTCATCAACAAGATTATAGCTTGGATTTTTTAGTGTTTTAAGTGCCAAGTTAACAAATTCTCAAATTCAAATCAAGACAAGTGATTGTTAGAGATTAACAACATAAATAAATCATTATGAAACAAATAAACCGTGAAATAACTACTTATGATGAATTTATGACGGCAGTAAGTATATCAGTTTTAAACAATGAAATTGCCAAACACATGAACCATAAGATGGCTGGAGTGTAATCTAATGACTTGAAAATCAAAATTTGTGAATTTTAGCCCCTTAAGATGCAATATTCAGTGATATATCAGATCTGAAAACACTTATTACAGCAGTAAGAAAACATGTAAACAATGAGCTATTAATGCTATAACAAGTGCCAAAAGAGGCCCAAAACTTACTAAACGCTGAAACAAATCTTTCCAATGAGAAATTATGAGTTTTAGGGCTGCTTAAGATATGTATTATAGATCTGATATATTCAGTATTGCAGAAATATTTCAGCCCCTACAACAGCTAGATCTATGCTTAATAATCAATGCTCAACTTGCCAAAATTTACAACAATTTTTTCCAAAATGAAAAAAATAGTTTTTTGAGCCCTTTAAGATGTGATCTTCAGAAAATATCAGATCTGATATACTCAGTTATGCAGTGATTTCCAGCAAACAAATAAGTAGATCTAGGCTAGATGATCAATGCCCAAGTCGCCAAAATTTAGGAAAATTTTATTTTGCAATTTTTGAAGTGTTTTGACCAATTAAATATGTTTTTAGGGCTTTTAATTCACTGTTATAGATCATAATTTACAGTTGTAGAAAAACAGTGAGAGAATAGGGGTTAAAGAGCAAACCCTAAACCTTAGGCCTTGTAGATCACTTGCCCAAAACTTGCCAAAAATTTCCACTGAAGTTGCCACATAAAAATACAAGCTTTTGAGCCAATAATTCTGCAAAAACCCACCAAGTATTCAGTTCCAAACAATTTGGAAAGGGATAGAGGCCAAACTAGGGCTAGAGGAGGGATAAACGAAAGGGAAAAGGCTAAGGAAAAGCCGGAAAGAGGCAAAGGAGGCGGGAAAAGGCCAAGAAGGCTTGATGCTGAAGGGAGGAATCCCTCTTAAGGTTGGCGACTTAGTGTAGGAACCCTAAATGGCTGTTGTGGTCCCACAAGGGCCACGACCTAGGAAATAGGGTCAGAAAAAGGAGGTCGGGGCCTCTATGCCTCACAGTCGGGCCTAAAAAGGCCTTAAAACTCAGATGCTGGGGGGAGAAGGGGAGGTTGAGGCCTCTAGGGCTTGCGGCCTGCCCTAAAAGGGCCTAAAAATGTGACACGGATGGACTAATGGCTGACGCAGGGCCTTGGGAGGTTGGATTTTGTCTTGGAGAGGCTCGATCTGGGCCCGGGAGGCCTAAAAAATGAAACCCTTGCTTCATAAAATTTAATGTGCTTCAAATCTGCAATTTTTCTCAATTTCGTCAATGGCTGGCCTTGCAAAAGATTGGAAGAATAGATATTACCCTCAAGGGCCTAGATCTAACTCTCTTCCAGCTCTTTTTCATGATCTCACATGCAAAAATGGAGATAAAAATACCCAAAACGCCAATATATACAAAAACTCAAAAAAAAATTCAAACCACAAAAAACTGCCGCTGCAAAACAAATGTTAGAAAAATAATTATTTACAAAAAAAAATTATTTTACAAAATATACATGTGAAAATGCTTGAAGGAATTTTTGAAATTTTATGAATCTTTAGTGATGGATAAATGTATTTCGAAAGATAAATAATAAATCACAGTCTTAGAAAAGTTAGAACACCATAAAAATAATTAAAGTCCAAACATAGTCAGCGTCTATCCAAAGTTTGTGAACTTGGAGTCCAAGGGTTGGGGAACCTGCAAAAACTATATATTTATGAAAATAAATCGTCAAAAACACCCAGTGAATTGGATCACCTAAGATAACCCCACAACTTACCAATAGAATGTTTCTATCACCTCCAATGAAATAATGATAAAAATATTGATAAAGCACAATATAGGAATGCCCGTACCCAACACATACCACAAATCATCTTAGTAGAGACACCATGAACTGCACCCCAAAGTCTTTATTATGATTATTCCAATGTTCCCAGAGGGACAGTAGTTCACATCATATTTTCCAAGTTACATAAGCCAAAACTAGATGGTTTGAGACACAAAATGACTATTTATAGATAATCCTCCAAGTGGAAAAAAACAGCTATTTGGCTTGATCCTTGTCAAAATAATCTCGCCGGTTCATAAATACTTGATGATCATGTAATCCTAGCCATTGAAATAATTATTTTTGAGGAATATTCTAATTTCTCATTTAATCCATTTTTTATAAGCTCAAAATTAATTATTTTGAGCTAATTTCCTCAAACAATTGACTTTGACTTAACCACCAAGGTTCAAGGGTCCATAATTTCTTAAAATATCCAATATTCTCTTGGTGGAAGACCTCCAAAAATTAATTTTTTTGATACCCACGAAATTTTCCACTTGGAGAATTTAATTTCTCTAAGACATTTAATTTGACTCTAATTAATTAATTTTCAGGCTCAAGATTAAATTTATTTTTGCAAGAAAAATTAATTAATTGACACTTGTGGGGATTTAATATTTTTTCCACCCTCTAATATTTCAACCATGGACCTCTAATATGAGGGACCATTCACTTAAATATTTTTTACATAATATTTTACAATTCATCCCTTAAAGGGGGAATATCCATTTGGCTTAGACCCTCAATATTACACACCCCATTCTGCGACACAATATAATCTAGTAGACCAAATGATTTGTAATAGAATAATTTAGCAAACTAACTTAAATTATTCCCAAATACATTTTACATAATACTCGAATAAAACACTAGGACTCACCTCAGACTTTGACAAAGAATTCCGGTAATCTTTGGGGTGAGGTTGAAGGGAAAAACTCTGCCGACCATCCATTTTTAGAAATACAAATGAATCAGTGAGACAAAAAACCTCCTAGGATGAAATTTTCTCCAAAATAATATGCTTACCTAGGTTGTTACATACATTCATGGTCATACTAGCATCATTTATATTAAAAAATTTCAGAATGAATTTACAATGACACCAAAATCTAATGGTTGATGATCTGATCCTTAGAAGAAAAAATAGGAACATCTGCTTCCTCAAAACTTTGACAAAAACCATGCAATAGGGCTACAACACCAAATCACCCCACCTCTCTCCTGGAGGTATATCTGCAAACATAGCAAACTCTTCTACCAATCTGGAAGATGTTGAATAATGTAACTAGGTTCGGTCTTCGTAATTGTACTTGAGTAAAAAATTATATATATTTGTCAAAATAAATCAAAAAGAAATTTTATTATTAATTGAATTGACTTGTTAAAGCATGGGTTTCATGCTTGCGTCAACTTTTCATAGGTCAAGCCTCCATTGTAGGCTTTAGGATTTTTTTATTTAAGTTAAAAATCAATTCTGTTTGGTCAAAAAGACTCCTCCATCAAGTCTCCTTTCAAGGTCAACCTCCTAACTCATCCTCCAAAATTCGGCTTCACAAACAAGTTTGGTCGGCTTATTTACTATGGGAGACAACTATATATAGGCGTATAACCTTCGTTAAAAATACAACACAACAGAGACAATTCAGAGAAAAGGTTCAGAAATTTCAGAGAAGATTTTGATGAATCTCAGTGAGGAATTCGGTGAAGTTTCAGTGAAGTATAATCAATGAAAGATGACATGTTTTAGTGTTTCCTCCACAAAAGTGAATCTTTGGATATCACAAGGACTAATGCTTGGGTTGTCATCACATAACCAAGTCACATTTATGTTGCCATCACAGGACTGAATGACCGAATTACATCTACACCAAAGAAATAAAGAAGTCGAGTTATTATGCCACTATAGAAGTATAATAAAAGCCGATTCATGCCATTGTAGAAGTATAATAGAAGCCAAGTTATGTCACTGCAGAAGTGTAAGATAAGTGGAGTTATGCCACTTGCAGAAGTGTAATAGAAGTCAAGTTATGATGTCACTGCAGAATTGAAGTCCAACACAAATAAAGGATAATAAGAAGTGTCACAAAATCGAAACCAGAAAGGGTTGTCTCAGGATTGAAGCAAAGTAAGGATGCCACAGAAATTAAGTATGAAAAGGATGCCAAAGAATTGAAGCACGAGAAGACTGTGAACTCATAACTGAAGTGTAAACAAGGATGGCTTGATGGATGGAGTCTTTGGTCTAGGCTGTGAGGGTCTTGGTCGTCTCATCTTGTTTTGAATATACCAATGTTGATAATATCGATATCCGAAAAATATCGGCGAGGGTCCAGAAAACGTCTTATCGGCAATATCGGCGAAAATATTGGCAAAATATCGGAAAATATTGGCAAGCATAAAAAATCAATTTTTTTCAGATTACCAATATTTTCAATATATGGCGATATTTAGCCGATATTTTGAAAATATCGCAATATTTTGTCGATATTTTCTCGGTGATATATCATTTTGCTGAAAATATCACGATATTTTCAAATATCACCGATATATCAACGATATTTTCAAATATCACCGATATATCAACGATATTCTCAATAGTGGAATATACTGAAGGAATAATTCTTGACCGGGTTTTCCTCGAGAGTGGGGTTTTTCCCTAGCTGCGTGCCTACATCTCGTGTCCTCTTCTATTTGTTGTTTGGAATTAGTCTTAATGATAAAGAAAAGATGAATCAAAATAAAGAATAATAATAATGAAACATCACAAGATAATGTCATAGAAAGAGAAATCAATTAACTTGCCACCCTATTGGATTTCTCAACATAAGACAGTTTGTCAATCCTCGCGAGCGCTGCTGCCTGGACCTGCTTCTCCTTCTTGTCCTTCTTCCTGAGAGGACACTAAGTACTGCAGTGACTGAGCTCACCACACCTGAAGCGCTTGACCTTTGACAGGTCCTTCTTCTTCTTTTCCTCCCCCTACCCCTGATTGGGACCCTTAGATGCTAGGGCCACATTCTGTTCCTCACTCTTTGGCCCTTTGTTGTTGCTACCACTTATGGTACTCTTTAACAGATCCCGCCTCAACTCCTCTTGCTGCAAATTGGCCAACATCCTGTCCCATATAGGCAAAGTGTCTCTACCCAATATGCTTCGGACAAACACTTGCCAATCCTCCGAGACACTGTTTAGTGCCAATCATACAAGCTCCATGGGTTGGGGTGCTTCCCCAATGGCGACTAGCTGATCTTGAACCTCCTGAATACTCATGAGGAAAGGATCTATGCCTTCACCCTGTTACCACTCAAACTAGCAGGGGACCTAAAAGGGACTCCTAAAGGGGAAACTACTAGACCAAGGGAAATGATGGAGACCTAGCCCATTGTCACCTCAGCTAAGACTCTCTACTCTTTATGGACTTTCACCGATGGGAGGAGCCCTGGTATATAGGAAGTCTGTAATGAAGGATGGATCAACAAATAGATGTGAAATGACCTCAAATAATCCTTTCCCTAGAATAATATTAAGAATGAAGCTTGCTTGCTCTTTAAGCAAGGCATCAAATTTTCTAGGAGAAGAAGGTGAGGATTTAAGGGTTGGGTTAAGGGAATATGACTTGTAAAGGAGTTTCCAAATCCCTAAAAGCCTTGCAAAACTTGGATTCCCGAGTTGTCCTTGATGAATTGTCTTTGATAGGAAATGGGACCACACGGGGCCAAGTGGACCCAGCTAGGTTAAGGGGGGGGGATTTTAGCAACCGATGATGATCTTAACCTAAATAAAGAAGGGGAAAGAGGGGAAAAAGGTGAAGAAAAGGTTTTTAAAGCAATGTTTTGAAAATCGCGATCGGGATTAAATCGGCAAGGGGAAAAAATCGAAAAAAATTGTAAAAATCAGGAAAAAATCAGCACATACAAAAATATTCATTTTTTTCAAAATTTTTTAATATTTAAAGCATCCACAGCATAAAATAAATGCATTGACACATAAATATGAAAAAAAAACTAATATATAAGATGTGTAATATCATGTCTAATGCTACATCACATATAAAACTAAATCATGTCCTAAATACTAAGTCCTGAGTCTCAAGAGTCAACTCAGCCTCAAAATATCAACAAAAAATATAATAATGTATCTCATATAATGAGTCATAATGTCATATACAAAGGAATTTCAATGCACCATATAACCTATGGTCCTATACTACTGATTTCCTCTGCCCCTCTTGCGAGAAAATGTAACAGCTTTCCCTGTAGATGAAAAAGCTGGTGGGGCTGGCAATGGACTCTATTGTGCTCTAGAAGTAGAACCTGAAGCACCAAAACGGGAACCTGAAGCACTAGGAGCTAAAGGAGGTAGACCACGTCCTCTATCGGTAACAGGGGTAGGTGGTGTCACCTCCTCCTGCTCTTGCTGCTGCTCCTCCTCCTCCTCATCCTCCTCCCCCTCCACTACCTCCTGCTCTATCCAATCAGGGGCTGACTCCATGATAGGCCTCTCAACCTCAACCCTCCATTCAACAGTGGTGTCAATCGCATCTAAAGAGATGACCTCCATATCAGGTGTCCTCTCAAGTTGTCTCACCCACAATCTAAGATTGTAGTAGACGTAAACCATGTCATTGAGGCGCTGGGACTCCAACCTATAAAATATATTATAAACAATAAATTAATAATTATAAAAAAAATTATTTAATGAATTCAAAAAATCAGTTGGAATATTTTAAGTTTTTAACCTGTTGCGCCTTTTGGTGTGTATTTTTTCAAATACACTCCAGTTGCGCTCGCATCTTGAAGAGATACATGTTTGGCTCAATATTATAATGGCAAGATTTTGTAGTTTTGGTAATCTACCACCATAACTCCTCCACCATGAATCTACAAATTACAGGTTACAACAAATAAGATAAACTCATAAAGTTACAAACATAAGAAAATTTTTAAAATAATGAAAATCTTACCTGGCATTTTAGTAGTCCTATCCTGGACAGCCATGTCAAAGCTCAAGGTGGCACCTACCATTCTGTACACCTTCATTTCTTTGGATATCTCTGCACGTTCCGATGAAGATGGCACCATCTTCTGAACACAAGTGAAAAAGCCATCCATGACCTCAGCATCAAATAGGAAACTACATGAGTAAGCAAATTCGGGGTTCAGGAAGACCCCTGCAGCATGAATGGGACGATGGAGTGTGTTGTTCCATCAGTCATCAATCACTTGCCATAAAAGAAGTTGTTTCTGAAACCCCTCATCACCCTTATCATCATAGTAGCTGCGAACGGCTTCTTTGGCCCTGTCCATGGCCTCATACAAGTAGCCTATTGCGGGCTTCTCTCCATCAACCAATATAAGAACCTTTACCAAAGGTTTAGTAATGTTGCACACCTCTTGCACTCCTGCCTAGAAGCTTTCCTTATAAGAAACCAACCAGCAGATGGCCTCTCCCTCTGGTTTGCGGCTGACAGTCAAAGCACGCCACTCCTCTGAAAGAAACATTCTCTTCAAATCCCACATAGAATTCAAGAGGGATTGAAAAGATATGAAACTAGTGGAAAATCGTGTAATAGCAGGGCGCACCAACTCCTTCTTGTTGGTGAATGTCCTCATCAAATGAAGCACAAATGCATGATTATATATAAATTTTGGAATGCTCTTTGATTTTTCTACAATATCTTTGACAAAATCAATCTTTCCTATATCCTCCAACATCAAATCAAGGAAATGTGCAGCACAAGGTGTCAAAAATATTGTCGGATGCCTCTCCATAAGCATCTTGCCAGCAACAACATAGTTTGCAACGTTGTCCGTTATGATTTGGACAACATTTTTGGGACCCACCTCCAGGATGAACACATCCAATAAATCACATAATAATCATGCATCTTTGACATGTGCACATGCATCAACAGATTTCATAAACATTGTCCCCTTGAGACAACTGATCAAGAAGTTAGGAAGGGTCCTACCCCCTGGATCAGTCCAACCATCTGACATCACAGTGCATCTTGTGACTTCCCATGATGCTCTTAACTCCTCCAATCTCTTGGTGCAGTCAGCTTTCTCATTTTGAAGAATGCACCCTCTAAAGTCATCATATGAAGGGGCTTTGTATCCTGGGCCAACAACAGTGATAGCATCAATCGTACCCTGATAAAATGGATTGTTCCTGGCAACAGTGAAAGGAATATCACTCCAAAGAAACAATTTGCCCAATAACCTGTCAGCTTCTTCCTTCTCCTTTTTTTTAATAAGTGAGGAGATGGATGGCTATGCACCGGGAGTGATTATAGGAACAAAATATGAGGAGGCACCTACGGGGTTGGCTGTAGAGGATGTTGATGCTGAAGAACCACTACCACTCTCATGGTCAACTCTAAACCCTGATATTTGACTCTTCAGAGTTGCCTTGCTGCGTTTAGTTGTTTCTATTTATTCCAATGATTTGTTGGCTCCTCTGATTATTTCTAGATTGGTATTTGTGCAAGGGCCTACTTCATGTCCAGGGATTTGTGCCAGGTGGTATTTCAACCTGTATATCCCCCCTGTCATGTGTTGACCACATAACTTGCAGCTCAATTGGCATGTTTGTAAATTTGTTGAACTCTTGACTCTTAAGTTTTACTGTAAGATGAACTTTGAACTTCGAAATTTGAACCTAGGGCACAAGAAAAAATGCAAGTTAAAAAATAAAATAAAAAAATCACAATTTTACATACAACATTTTGATTTTTTCATAAAAAAAATAAAACCCTCAACTCAATGCAAAAATACTGAGAAAAAATACATGTTGAAACTCAAGCAAAAATAATGGAAATAAACTAGGAGCACAAGAAGAAATATAAAAAATAAATTTAACAACCAATTTTTTGCATTTTTGACCAAAATAAACCCTCTCCTCTTGATAATTTAAAAAAAAAAAAAACACACACACACACAACCAAATGCAATAAAAAATGATGAAAAATACATGGGTGATAGAAACTCACGGAAGAACAAGAAAAAAACAAAAAGAAATGGTTAAATTTGATGCCCATACCTGGAAAAAACGTTTTGCTGAAGAAACTTGGTCCAAATTCGAATTTTGTTGGCTTGGCTTGTTAAAATCCTTCACTTTTGTTCACTCTTGCCCTTGTAGATCACCTACCCTCCACCTTAGCTCACCTTCAATCCTTAGTTCTCCTTAGCAAACTTCTCAATGCAGAAATGAGAATAAAAAAAATCAAAATCGCTACTTAAAACCCGTTGTTTTGAGAGGCCACAATTTTTACCGTACGACTCGCTATTTTTTGGCGATTTTTTCAACTTGAAAAAATCGCTCAAAAAATCACCGATAATATCGTTTTGTTCAAAAAATCGCGATTTTTTCAATTTATCATGATTTTCAAAACCATGTTTTAAAGTGACCACCTTATGATGGATCAGTACCTAATTCCTTTTGGGGATATGGATTCAAGGAGAATTATGAGGAAGGATCTCATTTCTAGCTTAAGGAGGCTCTAAAGGCAACTCCGTCCAATGCTAGGGCAAAAAAGAAAGTTACCTTAAAGCGTTTATACTTCGTCCACAAATGAAGATGGCTTGTCAAGATAACTTCGATCTCTAGGAAAATTCATTCAAAAAACATGGCCCATACATAGAGATATTCTATATAGAAACATAATTCCAAAATGAAGCAATAAATGCATGCAGCAATTAGCCCTAAAATAGCAAAAATCCCATGATCAATGTATGCAACAAAGTAAAATAAAATAACAGCAATATCGTACTTACATGTAAGAGAATATATCCAACCATAAATGCATTTGCCAATAAAGAAGCTCTAAGATAAGAAAACCCAATCCAAACATCAAATTCATCCATGCTCCAATTCATCCTCCAAGAAGGAAACGCAAAGTTCTCAAGAGAGAGAATGATCCAAATCAAGTGATGATACAATATGAATTCATGCCACTCCTATCTATACACTAATTAGGAGTTCGAATTACATAATTGAGCCTACATTAGCCCCTAAAATAAAATAATGTGCAAAGTAACTAACTTTTGGTGACAAGTGTTAGAAAATTAGAAAGGCAAAAATATTTTTTTATACTCGATAATTACTTGTGAGATTCTTGACTTCTTATTAAATTTATTATGTTCTTATTTTCTTAGTTCATCAAGAAATTACCAAAATAGTAGCACACAGATGAAGGACACCAGATATAGGCGGACAGCTAGGGAAAAACCCTACTCTAGGGGAAAACCCAATCAGTAATTCTTCCTTCAATAGTTTTCCTGACATAATCCAAGACTCTAAACCTTGACACAGACTTCATCCACACCAATTCATATGTCTTCCTCTTTTGCAGATGATACTATCTTCGATCTAGTAGCAATAATAGCACTATGATGCAACACTTCTCTAGCGACTTAGATCTTGCTCTACTGACTTTGATATTGACCCAAAGACTTCGATCTTGACCCAATACTTCTTCTTGAGGAAGCAACAACCAACAATAGCAACTTCGGACTATTAGCAACAAATTTTTCCTTGTAGCAACTAGCAACAGAAACTTCGATATAGCTTGAGAGACTTCAATGTCCTAAAGTAGCCCACATGATAGAGACATAAATGCACCAAAAGTTCGATTTTGTCTTTCCCTTGCCTCTTGACCAACTTCACACTCCTTTCAGCCTCCTCTAATTTCTCACCTTTTCTAGCTGCTTAGTGTATATCGAACTTGTGTGAGAGATGATGCTCCAAGTGAATTTGATTTGTCCAATATATAGCCTTTAGGCGACGTCGAATTGCCCACCTTGAGGCCGACTTGATCTTCTTTAGGAGACTTGGTGTGCAAGTGACATAATTCATCTTTGACTAAAAAATAAACAGTTTTACATGATTTAAAGGCCCAAGAAGGGTCTCTTTAAATGTACAAAGACTCTATTGACTCAGAATAAAACCTAGAAGTCCTCAATGGGGACTTTGACCTAAAACATGATAACCCAAGCATGAAACCCATTCTTTAATAAGTCATTGTAACAATAATAAAATTCTTATCTTTATTCTTTTGACAAGTACATTACATAATGACTCAATTACATTTATGAAGATCGAAACTAGTTACATGCTTCAACACTCCCTCTTAACTAGGGAGGTATTCATAACAAGTACAAGGAATATCTCAAAATATATGAAGTTTGAACTACGAAGAATTTAGGCAACTCAATGCCATGGACTAGATTCATGAGTCCTAACCAGGGTAATCTATCCAAAGTCTCTCATCAATTTAGGCACCTTAGTGCCATGGACTAGATTCCTGACCATGGAAATCTATCCAAGGTGGGACTAATATGGACTAAAGCTTTCAACCTATCTAGGTACCATCAGGCTTACTTACTAACCATCAACCCAGGATCCAGGTGTGTGTCAAAGATCAATGACCAATGCCACCTTTCCTACTTCGGAAACTAGACATCAACACATAGTGTCGGCCATATTTCCTCCCAAGCAATGCTTCCCTCACAAAGCCTCAACACTCTCGATTATTGCAATCGGAAACAAATCCTCCTTGATCCAACAGATCAAGACAACAAATCTCTCCCAATCAACTTGATCGATAACAACATGTAAAACACACTATCAAACCTCCGAGATATTTTCCTGTATATAACCCCAATTAGCAACAAACTTTCAAATTTACATAAGCACAAACCTCTGGGGTCTTTCAATCATCTTGATGTTGCTTTCCATAGTATGATTTTCAAATGAATCTTTGACAAAAGATCCTATAGCTTCCTTTCCTACTTCACATGTAGCAACAAATTCTACAACCAGTACATTAAAATGCATTCTCCAATTTCTTCTTTCAAGGTATACATATGCCCTCCCTCTTAACTAGGGAGATTTCTTCTATCCAAGCTCCCTTTTAACTCAGGGAGATCAACTTCTTCTATGACATTGGAGAATCTTTCTTGGCGTCCATCCTTGACCATCATTGTTCGAACATTTTCACCATATTGAAGATTATGTACTTGCACAAATTAGATAGCAAGTACAACCAAATCTATAGAAGCATGAAATTAATCATATCAAAATCGTATAATGATGGAAGCATTTAGACTTCATAACCAGCAAGAGACTTTACTTCAATATTTCAACATTTTGCTCAAGTTTTGT
This sequence comes from Pinus albicaulis, assembly GCA_034641835.2. Taxonomy (NCBI): domain Eukaryota; kingdom Viridiplantae; phylum Streptophyta; class Pinopsida; order Pinales; family Pinaceae; genus Pinus; species Pinus albicaulis. The sequence continues at coordinate 1,366,800,773 of CM076572.1, read as the reverse complement.
TACAAACCCTTAATCACATTAATAATTCAGTCAGACTATCAAACTCATTATATCTAGGGCCTTAATATCTCCTTCATATCATTTCATAGAGAAAACCCTAGAAACAATTTAAACAATACATCTAACAAATTTCAAAATTCACATGCCAGATTTTCTACTAGGATTTCATACAAACCCTAGCTTCCATATATGAGCTCCAATAATCAAAACCAATCACAGCTTAATAATATGACCAACATCTACTAGGGCTTGATGTAAAACCTATATTTTCAATACAGTTTCATAGATTCCAGATTGTTATATCACATACTAGAGAATTTAACTACTACTAAGGTTTAGCTGCAAAACCCTAGATTTCCCAAACAATATCATCCTAGAATATCAAACTTTTACTAGGGCTTAATTCCAAACCTTAGGACTTATGATCAACAATAATTAGGTCAACACAAATATCTACAATCACATCATAAGCATATTATAACAGCATATGTTTGTCAAACTCAATGACACATTCATACATTAGACGGACAAACATATGTCTAGGGTTTCATTCCTAGGACAATGTCTAAATAAGGGTCTTTCTCCCAAACTGTACCAAACCCTAAGGGTCCTTTATCAACCTCTCTTGTCGAGCAAGGAAACTTGTACCTTTTAAAGCCCATTTGGAAGGGCATGCCATGATGAAGTGTCCACTTTTGCCCTTGGTTTGCAGGCTTATTTACTCAATTGCACTAATGATTGTTGTATTGGAAGGTGAAAAGATGCATTGGATCTTATACAGGATTGCGGGTGGGTATCCATTTGGACTTGGTTTCCCTATACGTGATCCAAGCCCTCTAGAGGGTCATAATGGCACTTATAGGGTGAACGTTGAGAGCCATGGGCCTCCACCACAACAGAGCATTGATTTTCATGCAATGGGCTTCTTCAACACCACATATTTCTTGCTTGTGCCCCAACTATACAGAGATGATGATGGAATTGGACCACGTTGCCCAGCCAACCACATACTTGCATTTGACACTTGGCAGTTGATCCAGGGCCCAAATGGGGTGTTGTCTCATCCGAAGAGACATGGAAGGGAATGTGTCATCATTCTAGCCCTTATTGATGGAGCATCGACATGTTTGATCCAATTAGAGACCCATGAAACCCTTGATTGTGCCCCACAGCCACTTGGGAGCACCACAAATGTTTTGCTTGGAAACCAAGGGTCCACCCCTTCGTCATCATTTTGAGAGCCCTCCTCTTCATCATGGAACATGGAGGAATCATCTTGGCCTTCCAATGACCCTTTGCACCATTATTCTATCATTTCGACATCATTAGGAAGGCTTATTTCGTACTTTTTAGCTATTTGGTGGGCTTGTCACCAATACGGTTATTATTTGCACATCAAAATATTGATTAGGGGCTAAATTAGGCTAATTAGACCAAATCGAACTGCTACAGGCTCATATAAATTAAGAAGATCCTCATTTGTAACCCATCATAATTTGGATTGGAATTTCTCTTGTAAAAAGGATTTGGACCAGCAATTGATGGACGAAATTGGATGTTATTGATGCATTTTGATGTTCAGGATTTTTGCTAATCTTGTAGCTTCTAAATACAATTGTGATGGATGGATATACTCGCATTTCCTTGTGTGTTTTTCATGCTATATATTTATGTCATTACATGTATAATGTATGGGATATCTTGTCACAATCTTGTTTGTGCCCTAAGTTAGTGAAAGTATTGCTTGCGTTACTCATTAACGAATGTAAATGAATGTTCCTAGAGGCCTGTTTATCTTGTATCCTCGAAACTCCATCATTTCTTGCCCAACGAAGTATAAATTCCTTGTTGTAGTTAAGTTGTTGCCTCCTAGGGTTAGCAAAAGCTATATAAGACTCCTTGGTAGAGTGAAGTTCTTTAATCAAAGCTACTATCAACTCCATTTCTCCCAATCATTTAGGCACTAATCCTAATCCTAGTTGATCAACCCTAAACCATCCTCTTTTCCTCTCTTTTCAACTTTTCTACCCTAACCCTAGAAGGTCACCTAGGGCATAGTGTGAATTTCTTTAGGAGGTGTATCTTTCAGAGCGAGTTAGTAGTCAACTGTGCTGATGAGTCCTCTACTTTCCCTCCAAATTTGAGGCAATTCATGTGGCTAGTTTAGGAGAAATCCTAAGCCCTAGTTCCAACCAATGTTGCACGAAGCAGGGATGAAGTGTGGACGTTTTTTGGAAGCGGGGACGCGGAAGCGTCATTTCCAAAAAATCTAGGAAGCGAAGCGTCTTGGAAGCGTCTACTATATATATATATATAATGCATTTATATTAAAAAAACATCCAAAATACCAAATTAATTGTAGAAGATATGGAAGCATGCATATTTGTACATAAATCTAGATAGATATGACATCCATTGTACAATAATGATTAATTATTCGAGCATCAACCATTTAGATGCATCAACCATCTAGAATCTAGATTCTTCGCCTCTTGTCTAGGCTTTGCCTCTACCTCGATTATCTAGGGACATTAGTCAACATTGCCCAATTTTGATCAAACTACCTAATGCAAGCCTTAAAAATATGGTAGAAAAAACTTAACATGCTTGATCGATGATTTTGACTTGATTTAAATGTAATTTTTTGCTAATGACATGACAAAGGAGTTCAATAATTAACACCACCAACACCAGGGTACATATAGGGCTTGGTTCTCTTGATTAAATGCTAATCACATACCCTCATACATGATATAATCTAATGAAATGCCACAATACCATTGATCCTGAATTCCTAAAAATTGTTAAATCTGCTGAATTTTGAATAGGATGTGAAATTATATTTTCTCCATATGAAGTCCGATCAGGCTGGAACCACTCTCAAACATCCTAAGTCATTTCATGGTAATGTTAAAAATTTTAAGTAAAAGGATGAAAATGAAAAATAAAGGAGAATGTCACTTTTACTTTAATAAATATTTATAACTTTGTGGAACCCTATGGAACCACTTGTCTCCTTTCGGATCCGTACGGATCCATTCCCGATCCACGGATGATCCGTCGCGTATCCCCGGAGGATCCGTCATCGGATCTGCGGTTCAGAAATTTGGAACCACAGATCGGGCCAGTACAGTTCTGAATTTCCAAGAACCACCTTCACTGACCCGATCTGCAGTTCCAAAATTCCGAACCACAGATCCAACGGCGGATCCCCCATGGACCCGTCCGGGACACGATTCCTGGTTTGGATCCTTGGGGGGGAATTTTCCTGCAACACTGGTTCCAACATCAATTTTACACTTAGGATTCTTTGGTTAGAGACATTCCCAAGGTCATTTTCTCTTGAAAACTCAGAGGAAGTTAATCATTCGTTGGCCTTTTCCCATCCTTGCTTGACCTAGATATCTTCTTGAAGATAATATTTTAGCCCTAGGCCTTGCTTGGATTCCCTATAGGTCTCTCTTGTGGCCCCAAACCTTTATATGGTTGTCATCTTACATAACCCTAAGAAAGACCTTGATTCCTTAGGAAACCTTTGTTCTAGGAATATCCCTTGAGATTGAAAATTCCTTCCTCCTAGGTCAAGGTCTCCTCATAATCCTTTCTTGGAAAGCCATTAGCTTCTCTTAAAATCAATTTAGCCATTATTTGAGCCTCTCCTCTAAATGGGCCTTAGAAATCACACCGTACCTAGCCATTGATCCTACCATCCTAGTGATTTCCTTTATACCAGGACTCCTCCCATCGGTTAAATTTCGTAAAGAGCAGGGGACATTGACTAAGGTGACACTGGGTATTTGTCGCATTGTTCTCATTTGGTCTAGCATCTGACCCATAGGTACCCCTTCTAGGACCCATGCTAGATTGTGTGGCAACAATACTTATAGCCATAACCATTGTAAGATAGATAAATACATGTCTAAAGCCTTGTAAGCCATGCGATGACTATGTATTATGGTATCTTCAACCTATTATGGTCAACCGTGCTTAGTCCTTTCAGTATCCACTCTTTAATCCTTTCGTCTTAGACAAGATTGGAGGCCTTAGGATGGACCTAATTGGACACATGGTTGGGGGATCCATTAGTTTTGTAAGGGTGATCGCATTATGTAGGGCCAATCCAACCCATTTCTTGAGCACACCTATGTCTTTTACACATGGTCATTTGTCATAGAGGATTTATGTATTTTTTTGTCCTGGGTGCAATATTCATTTGAAGGGAAGAAAATATTTGTGTGCATGCATGAGATAGTTGTTTAATTTTTCTTTCGCCATTATATTTGTTAAAATCCTAGTGTCTTTTATTCATTAGATCCGCATAATAGTAATAATTTTATAAGGAATCTGCTAGGTAGTAATTGGCCAGGTTGTTGGGGTTAGAAAATTAACACTTTGATACTTATGCACCACCATTGTAGCTTGTTGTTTGGAGTCTTGTTGTCGCCTAAGATGTACCCCTAGATGTGGAAAAAGTTCCCAACCCCACAAGGTATAGTATTTATGGCACAATGCTCAAAGTAGGGGTTGTCACCTATTCCCTACTCACTTTGTTTAAGCTCTCTCCCAGGAAAGCTAAGGGGGGTAATCCCTAAAGGATGGAAAAATTGTTGAAACAACAAGTCTAGGAGATCTAAGGCAGTGAATTTACTTCTCTTGATGACTTAAATTCAGATCGATTGGTGAGTGAGATTATTAATGAGCAATGTAAGTGTTAAAGATAGATTCAATTAGATCAATATGACACTTAGTGAGATGAATAATGAAATACCAATGCCTTAATAACAATGCTCAAATATAGATGTAACACTTACACAACAATGAGATGAAACTTCAAGTCACAAGATAGGCAATGCTGCAAGATAGGGTTAGTGCAAGAGATCAAGAGATAAAAAGCAATTGGAAATAATGAGCAATAATACTTAATAGAACTTGCAAGAAAAATAAAACTTGTACTTCAAGTAAAGGTGATATTCAAGAGACCATAAGCTTGAAAGTGACAGCTATAATAATGTAAAACTTGCAAGTATTAGAATGAGCTCACAATTCCAATGCCAATAATCAATTGAAATGAAAAATGATGATGTTAGATGAGTGAATGCAAGAACTATCTATGTGAGATGCAAGATCATGGTTAATTTTAATCATATGCCTAAACTAAGGTAAATCCTTCTCCTCAATTATCAAAGCTTGTCTTAGAACAAGGTTTTTGGGAGAAGTGATAGGGAAGGAGGCTAAGGCCTCATTAACAATACCTACCTAGGGTTTCTAGCAACCCAAGTGCCTTTGTTCCTACAAGGGACTCAACCACAAGAGAAATGCAAGGTCACTCGTTTTATGTAATATTCCTAATTTGCGACAGCAAATTGGAATATTCTATTTTGTTTATTTTTGCTGCCTATAGTTTGTAAGTAAATAAAAAGTGAGTAAAGAGGGTCTAAAATCACTTAAATGAAATAAGACATCCACCTAGTAGCACAACGTTGTGACTTAAGTGGGAGTCAAGGGGGGACCCAACACCACGTGGAGGAGGGGGCCTATGTACACTCTAGAAGTTTCTCCAAGCTTCTACGTATATAAGGATGAGAATGTGGATAAGGATGAGGATGTGGAGGAGAGAGAGAGGCTACATTGGGTTTTGGAGGGAAACCAACACTATAAAAGATGGAGGAGCCTCCTCATTTGAGGCATGCTTGGATTCTTGGATTATTGATTATTGAGTGAGACATTTGTCTTTCTTTGGCACGCCGGCTGTTTAGCCCGTCTAGTGCACTGTTTAGTGCACTGAGTGTCTCCGTACGGAGATCTCACCCTTAGCCTCGAGTGCCTGCTCAGGAAAGGTTATTTCTTCCTTTGGAGGATCAGATTGGGAGATATTGGAGCTTATTATCAGATCTTGGCATCATGCCTATATGTTCTTCATGGTATACTGTGCAGTTCTTTCCCCAGATCTGCGTTATTGCTGAGGGAGCAGCGTTCCAAGGGTTTTGGCATCATTTTGGAGTTAGATCTCTGATTGAGGGTGATCCTTGGATTGGCCAACCAATACAAGTATATTTCTGATCTGATATTGAAGTTTGCTTCAGAAATTCTGAATCATTCTTCAGATCTGCTGCAGTAAAACTCAGATATGCTCCGGCATTTTCATGTATTGTTGAAATCCCCAAGGGGAAAGTAATAAAGAGCCCTTTGGGAATTTTGTCTCATTATAGATCTCTGTTCTCATGTATTTATCAGTTTCAGATCTGTAATATAATAAATATAAGCTTCAGCCTCCTGGAGAAAACGCTGAAGGGTTTCTGGATCAATCTTTGTCTTGCGGCACCTCTATCTTGAGGGGTTTTCTATATAAAACTGATGTTTAACCTTGATGAAAGCCTATGCCTTGTTATAAAACTCATTATCTAATTATTTATAGTGTTATACATCATATTCCTTCATAAAATACACTGCCCTTGCTTCAGAAAATTTCTGCATATTCAAAGTCTTGGGAAATCAGGGTTTTTATTGACTAGTCGGGAAGGAGGAACTGTTTAACTTAGCAGAACACCTTTTTTTGAGCTTAAATTCGACATGGAAGTCCCTCTTGACCTATTATAACATATTCCAAAACCTTGACTAGATTTCCTTATTCACTCATTTTAGGGCCAAAATCCTCACTTTTCCCCACCTTTCTGCCCTTAAAAGCTGAGTAAAGGTTGCTGCTGCTATTTATTTTGGTTGCTGAACATTTTCAGAGATATTATATGATAGCTGAAGCCCTCATACACGACTAGTGCGTTTTTTTTACGGCATGTTACGCGAAATTCATGCAGGATATTACGGTGGTATCGAGGCATAGTTACGCTCGGCTGTGGAGCTAGCTATCTATGGAAAATATGAGGATCACAATGCCTACATTCTTACCTGAAGTACCGAGGCAGCATGGTCATATACCCTTTGGAGAGTATTTTCGAGAATGGCAGTCCAAGGGGGAAGACTTCAAAGCAGCTTTGCCCATCAAAGATTACTGTCAGCTCAGACAGGATGAAGGAGGAAGGTACTATGGTAACAAAGGAGTTTCTAGCATGCAGAGTTCAGATTTGCAGCGTACCACTGGGAGATCACCTCTTCCCATGCATGAGGAATCCAATAGTCCCTGTGAGTCTAAGCCCAAGAAGACTAGAACGATGAAAAAGGAGAGTTTATTCTCATCCCTTTTCAGATCCAGAAAAGATGCATCCACTGTTGAGGAGGTCAAGAAGATTGAAGAAAAAGAAGAGGAAGTACTGTGCGCTTCCAATTCTCATCAAGAAGAAGAGATCACATCACCTCTTGAGGAGGCTTGTGAAAACGCTGTCACACCCATGGAGGAGCAGCCACATGCATCAACAGTTGGAGCAGCTGACACTTTTGAGGATGGGACTCTTGCAGCTCTACAAGAAGTTCCAAATGCAGATCGAGAGCAGCTTGGTTGCACTGCGCTGTGCAACATGGATGAAAGGGAGGACTCAAGGAGAGATCTCACTGGAGATGCACTTCGAAACACCATGGGGTGCAATGACTTTCTTCCCTTCTCACAAGAGCAGGTAGAAGATGGAGGACATCTTAGGATGGATAACATCTCTCATGCTTGCGTTTGACATCCCTTGAGCCATACACATCATGATGGGAGGTTTTTTCCTACCACCTATTTGATTCTTGACATGGTCTCATTGATCCTTGAGAAGTTTATATTTCAAAATCCCATGAAGTGCAAATTCAGTAATTTTATTTGGGGGGATGGTAGCCCTCATGGGAGGAGTACCAAGATGAGGAGAAGAAGGAGGCATCCACAAGTGATTAAGTGGATGGGGATGATGAGCAAGGAGCTAGGAGGCTACTTGCAGATCTATGATACCGGGCAGCAGGAGGCTTGGCTATGCTTGGTTACTCTTGAGAGAGTTTGGGCATCATTTGTACTTGCAAATCTATGATACCGGGCAGCAGGAGGCTTGGATGCGCTGGTTACTCTTGAAAGAGTTTGGCCATCACTTGGCAAACACTCTTCCTAAGAGTGGGAGGACGGGGAGAAGATGGCTGGATACTTACATCATTGAGCAGCATAGAGTATGGATGCATGGTGTTGATATGATACTCATATCATTCATTGTGTCTCCATCACATGATTGGTATGATGGAGGTATGGGGAGGCAACACAATGTCTTGTTGCTTTGTTTGTTTCTGGGAGAGCAAGGGCATATTTTCTCTCACACTTTGTATGATGTTGCAGGAAGAGGAGATGGCATTATCTCCTTGATATTTGATGATGGCTTGGAAGCAATTCCATCTTGGGAAGTATTCCACATTTGTTGCAGCATTATTGGAAGACTCTTTGACAAGGAGCATGTCAAAGAACAGAGCTTTGTATTGACAGGAGCTTATTTGCATGAGCTCACATCGTTGTCACTTGGGAGCAGAGACTTATGGATGAAGTGTGCCCAGCAGAGATATGGTGGATCTATAACCCATAGGTCCTAGGATTACTTCATATTTGTTGCACTTGATGAACAAGGAGGAGGTAATGATGATAGAGACATCTATGGCATATTCTTCTTAACTTGGATTTCCAAGCATGGGAAGGATCATCTTCTTGCAGCACATGGTTCATTCTTCTTCATATCATGCCAACACACTATGAAGGACTCATGTATGGACCCATGTACCATCTTAATTCCAGCATATGGTGAGGAATTTAATTTTACATTCATTGATTTGCACACTCTTGCCATTCCTATGCAGAGCATTGCTTCACAAGGGGGCAAGCTTGTCCCATTGCTCCATGAGTTGTATTGGGCCAATCTACATGATGGAGACAACCATATCTTTTGTGGCCTTGGGCAAATGTTTTATCACTACATGTATGTTCATTTGCTGCACTATAGCTTGTATCATATAAAGATATGCATGATTAACCATGTAAGGAGAAACATTTTGCCTTGTACTTTCATCAAGCAACAACTTGTAAAACTGCACTGTACTTCTTTGGGAGGCTGTTGGTACCTTCTTGCACCACATGAGACCTTCAACATTCTCTTCATGTTATGGCTGATCATGTCTCCATTTGCTGATATAGATCGGATTTGTATGGGAGGCTTGATTATGAGGAAGACACATGAGCTGGATGTGTCCGTGAGTGGGAAAAATTCTCACATTTCTGCACTACATGTTCTAATGGGAGCATGGGAGGAGGCATGGCCAACACTACTACATATGCGTTCTCTTTTGAGGTGGGCCATGAGATTGATAGTCATCCATTGTACAGCCATGGGAAAGTGCTTGATCATGTATTATTGTTGTCATATTGAGCCATTTACTATCCATTAGTAGATGTGATGGATCTTGTACATTGCTTGCCATGTAATTTTTTGAAGTTGCAGTGGATGAGACTGCGTTGTATCCTTGTGAGAGATTTTTTGCATCATGTATCATCATGTAAAACCTTCAGCAAACCTCTCATTCGGATGATCCATGATGACCATGTCCTATTCTTCATGGATGGATTGTTTTGGGCCAGCTTGTTCTTCATTGTTGGAGGAACCTTCTCTAGAGGATTGTTCTTCACTTTGCCATTGGTGGGCAATAATTTTGCAGCCCAGGATCAGCATACACTCTACACTTGTCATGACTGGAGAGAAGGAAAACATGGGGTAAGCTATGATGCTTTCCAAGTTTAGATTTTCAGCCCACCTTCATTTCCGGAGCTTGAGGTGGAAGGAGATTTTTAGGAGTTGCCTCGTTGGGAGGTGGCTCATCTTGTTTGGATGATTGCTTGGGGATGGAGGATCCACATGAGGGAGATGTTCCTCATTATATTCCAGACTCTATGCCTTGAGTGGAGATTCTTCAGTTCTATCCTTGCAGTTGATTGGAGAGAGGTGATGAGTTGGTACACAGTCGATGGGACAACTTACACAGTGACAGCTACATCACAGCAGGGGTCATGGTCTTTAGTCATAGCCAGAGGCAGTGAGCAGTCCGAGCCATGGGACTTGGGCTATTATTGACCATGGTGGCAATGGGATTCGGGAGGATTGTTGGTTGGCCGGTACCATGAGAGATCGGTTTGTGATCCTGGCATTGAGGTATCTCTTCATATCAGGATGATGCAGAGGTAAGAAAAGATTCAATGGCGCATTTGGGACCCAGGCACATTTTGCGGTATCAGTGGAGAGATGTTCAGGTAGTTGCTTGAGGGAAAGCAACATTTTTCCAGGGGAGACTGTAATATTCCTAATTTGCGACGACAAATTGGAATATTCTATTTTGTTTATTTTTGCCGCCTATAGTTGTAAATAAATAAAAAGTGGGTAAAGAGGGTCTAAACTCACTTAAATGAAATAAGACATCCACCTAGTAGCACAACGTTGTGACTTAAGTGGGATGTCAAGGGGGGACCCAACACCACGTGGAGGAGAGGGCCTATGTACACTCTAGAAGTTTCTCCAAGCTTCTGTGGAGATAAGGATGAAGATGTGGATAAGGATGAGGATGTGGAGGAGAGAGAGGCTACATTGGGTTTTGGAGGGAAACCAACACTATAAAAGATGAAGGAGCCTCCTCATTTCAGACATGCTTGGATTCTTGGATTATTGATTATTGAGTGAGACATTTGTCTTTCTTTGGCACGCTGGCTGTTTAGCCCGTCTGCTGCACTGCTTAGTGCACCGAGTGTCTCCGTGCGGAGATCTCACCCTTAGCCCCGGGGGACTTCAAGTGCCTGCTCGGGCAAGGTTATTTCTTCCTTTTGGAGGATCAGATTGGAGGACTTTGGAGTTCATTTTCAGATCTTGGCATCAGGCCAATATATTCTTCATGGTATACTGCGTAGTTCTTTCCCCAGATCTGCGTTATTGCTGAAGGAGCAGCGTTTCATGGTTTTTGGCATCATTTTGGAAGCTAGATCTTTGTTGGAGGGTGATCCTTGGATTGGCCAACCAATCCAAGTATATTTCTGATCTGATATTGAAGTTTGCTTCAGAAATTCTGAATCATTCTTCAGATCTGCTGCAGTAAAACTCAGATCTGCTCCGGCATTTTCATGTATTGCTGAAATCCCCAAGGGGAAAGTAATAAAGAGCCCTTTGGGCATTTTGTCTCATTATAGATCTCTGTTTTCATGTATTTATCAGTTTCAGATTTGTAATATAATAAATATAAGCTTCAGCCTCCTAGAGAAAATTCTGAAGGATTTCTGGATCAATCTTTGTCTTGCGGCACCTTTATTTTGAGGGATTTTTCTATATAAACTGTTGTTTAACCTTGCTGAAGGCCTATGCCGTGTTCCCATACCGATTCTCTGATCATCCATACTGTTATACATCTTATTCCTTCAGAAAAAACGCAGCCCTTGCTTCAGTAAAATTCTGCATACTCAAAGTCTTGGGAAATCAGGGTTTTTCTTGACTAGTCGGGAAGGAGGAACTGTTTAACCTAGAAAAACGCCTTTGTTTGAGCTTAAATTCGACATGGACGTCCCTCTTGACCTATTATAACATATTCCAGAACCTTGACCCGTCATTTTACGCAGATTTCCTTATTCACTCATTTTAGGGCCAAAATCCTCACTTTTCCCCACCTTTTTGCCCTTAAAAGCTGAGTAAAGGTTGCTGCTGATATTTATTTTGGTTTCTAAACATTTTCAGAGATATTATATGATAGCTGAAGCCCTCATACCTGAGGAATGCGTTTTTCTGGCATGATCTGCTGAAAATTCCCTTCTGGGATATTACATTTTAGCTGTTGTTTAAGGGTCAAGCTCCTCAAATTGAATAATGAAGAAGGTGGTCCTAACTTCCTATGAACCAAACTTATGCTTAGAGGTAAATTTTAAGGATGCAAGTCTAAATCTAGGGTGAAAATGCAATTGTTTCAATAGGATTCGATTATAACAAGATGTTTCAATATAGGAAATATTAAATCACTTGTAATCAAGGCATATGATAATCACATAAACACAATATTACTAGCTTACAACAATGATTCAATTGAAGAAAATTTAAGATCACTAAATGGAACAGTAGAAATGCAAGAGATGACAATTAGATGTTAAAGCTATGAAACAATAGCTCAAATGAATTTAGTTAATATTTCTTATTAAAATGTTCTTCACTTACATTATTATGATAGTTTGAAAAAAGTGAGAATTATATGAATAAAGCATAAGTAAGTGATGGAAAATGTGACTTCTAACAAGAATATATAAGAAAAACTATTTCAAATCTAGAATGAAAAAGATCAAATAGACAACAATAGATGATAGAGAAATACATGCAACTCAAGAGATTAGATCTACCTATGATGACAATTTAACTCCAACTAATCAAAGAGAGCAAGAAAAGAGGTTAGTAAAACAAATGCAAAGAAAAGCTAAGCTATGAAGATGAGAGATCCTCCCTTTTAAATAAGGAGGATACCAAGGGATTGAATCCCAAGCTCCCTTTAAGAAAAATATCTCTTTTATTAATTATTACAATGAAGAAGAAACCCTTTAGACAGTGAGAAGGGCTCTTCCAACCTTGAGGAGATTACAAAGATGATTTAGGACCTTACAACAACCAATTCCTCCTCAAGCTTCAATATATCAAAGAAGAGCTTACAAGTCAATAGATGACGAAAATTTAATTTCAAACGACTTGCTCCCAGCCTCTAAAAAACTCATAGCCTTGATGAATATAATCCTCAAAAAGCTCACGACCTTGCAAGGAGAAAGGCTAGAATTTTTTTTAATAAAATTAATATAACAAATTTGTAAATTTTTAAGCCTTTAAACTCTTAATTTTTTTTTATTACCTTTCAAGTGAATATGCTTCATATCAGAGAGGGTATGCACCCTTATTTAAGACCTCAGATAAGAGAAAGAGGCCTCCAAAAACCCTGTGGATTTTCTCCAAAAATAGTCTGAAAAATTAACCTTCCAAAGGGTAACTTCTAGCCAAAATTTTGATGGAAAACCCTCCAAAAATATATCGATTTCTTCTGCAAAAATTCAAGGGTTATTCACTTATACCAAGAGCAAAATATAAAGCCCTTAAAGGCTTGCGGCTAGGTGAAATAAACTCCAAAAGGTCTATGGCTAGGCCAAAAATGATCAATAAAATTATGTAAGCCACAAAACCAAAATTAAAAGTGAAACCCTATTTTGAAAGAGGCAAGAGAGGCCTCTAGGCTTGTGGCCTTGAATAGAGAGGGTAGAAATGCTAGACGACCCTCCAAAAAATGATTCGTTGGACTAAAACCCTATTCGTCTAGGATAGGTGAGGGCTTAACCTTAAAATAATAGATTTTTCCTTGATCCTTGAGACGAGTCAACCTGCAAAACAAAATCAAAGAAAAACCCTTGTCCTCCCTTCAGACCTACAAGGAAATAAAGAAAATAAAAATGCCAAATCGATATATACAAGATGAATAAAATATAATATACAAGGGTTAAGAAAAATATATACAAGAATCTATTCACAAATTTACAAGGGATACTTCAAGGAATATATTTCCTTGATTAGTAAATAATGGCTCTTAATAGCAAATCTACTCAGTTAAAGCACAAATATATAGAGAGATAAATAGATTTTAGATGAGAAATATCCAAGAATATCTGCAAAATAAATTGTTAGATAAGTCTTTGAAATCAAACAAAGCAGGTATTCAATATCTAAGTCTTGGGAGTTGGTTGGTCCAACCAAAGATGTCCCCTAATGCCCAAGATTTTAATCACCAATGATCTCTACACACTTATAATTAAATTGTTAGATGAAAAAGGTTAAAAAACACAACAAACAAAAAGATCTAGAGATACCTGCTAGATTAATTAAATTTAAAATGCCTCTCTAACATAAGAACTAGTCCAAGATACGAATGCAAATAGTTAATCCACAACTAGCTAGTGAAATAACAATTATCGAATTTAAACCCAATAGAGCATTAAGCACAATATTTAGAAATAATTTACCATAGGGAATAGAAGAAGAACACCACCATGAATTGACCCCAAAGACATCTTTATTATTCCAGAAAAAATATTACAGACCAGCAAAGTTTGACTTAGAGCTCGATTACAGATCTCATGATGATTACAATGAGGAGCAAGAACTTCCTTATATATAAGATGAGAGAGATAGAACCCTCCAAGTGGAAAAACGGCTAGTTGAGTTGATCCATGGCTTGATCCCTCTCAGAAAAATCTGATCCCTTCATTTGCTACACATATCTAGAAGAAAAGTTTGATTTCCTTAATTGTTGAGCTGTATGGACCAATATTTGACTCTGGAGTAGTTTGGACTACTAGGATGTCTTCAAATATATTTTCCTTGAAATTTCCTCATAAAAAATAACCACCTAGACCAAAAAATTAGATTTTCTTTGAAAATAATTCCTTCTTTTGGCCCAACGAATTTTTTGTGAGACTTTTCTGCCTTGAAAATGGGAATTTTCTCATTTTTTATTTGATTCCTTTTTTTGGGAAATTAGTCATCAATTTTTTATTATTTTTCCACTCAGAGATGTTGATATTTTGTGTATTTGGGGTAGCATCAGTTGTGCTCTAGCTCCCAGATTTTTTGGAGGGACTAGAGTACACTTGATCTACAAGACCCAGAAATTGATTTGGGAAATTTCATCTGGTTTAGGAGATATTAAATTAATTAATTATTTTAATGTATTTCCTGAGTTAAAACTTAGGGAACTTAAATAATTAAAGTGAATTTAATTAAACATGTGATGAAATTGTCTTAAGTCACACGGATCAAGCTTTCTTTTAATCTTAGCCATTGATTCAAGATCTGATCATGGCCGTTGGTTTCTCAACAAGAAAAGTATAAAGGAAAGGCTTGGGGTCATTTTTAAAGACACAGAGGCAATGCACTGAAGCTAAGCTGAGATTCTAGGGCGGGTTTGCTAAGAATTCTTAGAAGTGTTTCAGCTGCAGAGAGGGGAATTTAGACCAAGGGGATGATCTGATCCCAGGGTCTAGAATACACAAGAGGCAGAGATCAGCTCAAGGACAACGCAAAAGAGGAGAGCAGCAGCAACAGCAAGGACAACGTGATTTTCAGCAGGAAACCCTCAGAGGGTTACACAGAGACCCTAAGGGGCAGCATAGTGACTGCGTCACCCAGTCTGGGGTAACGCAGTCTCTTCCAGAGCAGCGCTGAGGGTTTGAGGGGCTTCAGAGGCTTTCAGGGGCAGCACTAGGGTTTCTAGGCCCTAATCTTGGCTGAGTTCTGTAAATCTCGTTTGAAGGTGTGGATCAGTCACTATTTTGGCCCTAGATCAGCCAGTGAGCTATAGATCTAGTATATTCTTTGTCGGATTTTCCAGTTCTGGAACCCAGGCTTGTTGTATTCAGAAAATTCTTAATATTAAAACCCTCCAGCAGCCAGAGACAGGTTTTCTCGCATTGAATTTTTCCGAGGACTATTTGTCCAGAAATAACTGTGTCACTTTGTCTATGTGTGCATGAAATTGTTCTAGATCTGGATTGGTAAAGATATGTTATGTGTTTTGCTTCGATTTTAACTTGAATTTATTCAGTTAATAACCTGTATAAGTAGGAGGAGCATGACCAGATTAACAGTAATAATTTCTGCATAAAGTGTAAGAATTCAGAAATTTCTACATGATATGAGAGCAATTGCAGATCTAGGAGGGTCACCAGCAGAAGAGACTGAAGGTTCTAGTTGTAGGAAGCATCTGGAAAAGCAACAGAAACGTAGATCTGAAGGGACAACGCAGTTTTCAGAGGTAGATTCATGCAGAGGGAAGGGTGATGCTGACTAACGCTGTCTCCTAGCAAGCCCATGCAATTACTGCGTAGAGGCAGCTCAGAAACAGCCCTGGTTTGGTCTAAACCCAGCCAATGTGATTCAGATCTGAAACTGTCAGATCCAGAAAAGACTGCAAAAATTTAGAAGGCGCTGGTGGGGTTAACTTTCTGAAGTTTTCAGATTTTTAGCCTTAGCACAAGTGACAAAGAGTGGGAGGAGGTCAGCTTCTCAGAGAGTTTCTAACCAAAGGAAACTTGCAATTTGATCAGAGGATCAAAGAAGAAGCTTAATCATAGTTGATTTGGTAGATTTCCAAGGAGTGAAATCAGTTGTCAGAGAGAGCAGAAGGTGTCTATTTCACCAAGGGCCTTAGATCCATTTCTCTAGCAAAGAGAAGAGGAAGTTCCAACACATTCTGACCAGATGGCTCCTCATGGACTACGTGATCAGGATAGGCTAGATGGCCTCTCAAACTTTTCAGTTTGGAAGGCAAGGATCCTAATAGTCCTTGAGGCATACAATCTTAGAGACCATGCAGAGCAAACTCTGGCCACACCAACAGATCCGGATCTCCTTCGGAAGCATAAGGAGGTTGTTGGGCATGCCAAGTGGCTGATTATGGATGGAATCAAGGACCATATTGTGCCACATGTAGCTGAGAAAAAGACAGCTAATGAGATGTGGAAAGCCTTGAACTCCCTATATGAGGGAAAATCTGTCCAAAGGAAGATGTTGTTGGAGACTTAGATGAGGTTATTTATGATGACCAAGGGAGAAGACATGGAGCATTTTCCCTTCAGATTGCAGTCAGTCAGAGATCAGCTGACTGCAATGGGTGCTAAGGTGGAAGACGATGTGATAGTCAGGACTGCCCTCAACGCAGTCATAAATGAGTGGGAAACCTTTGTCCAAAGTATCTTGGGCAGAGCGGACCTCCCAGATTGGGATAGCTTGTGGTCAATTCTGCGTCAAGAAGAACTCCGAAGATTCACCAAGAAGCAACACAACTCTAGATTGAGAAAAGTAAAGAAGGAAGATGAGGAAGATGCAGCCTTGGCAGAAAAGAAGCAACCAAAGAAGAAGAAGGATCTCTCAAAGATCAAGTGCTTCCAGTGTGGTGAAATGAGACATTTTGCCAGCAATTGTCCTCAGAAGAAAAAGGACAAGGAAGCATCTTCTTTCAAAGCAACTGTGGCAGATGATGGGTCAGAAGATGATGCAGCCATGAGTGCTCATGAACCACGGAGGTGGGGTGACATGGATATGTAGAGGAGCTACATGAAAGTGAGGCGGGATCCTTGAGAAGCTCATCTCTTGGATCACAAGCGAGCTACGACAACCTTAAGACAGTAGCAGGACAGGTGGAGCAGTGGGTGCATAGATCACAGATGAGGCAGAGGCAGAGGCAAATATGAAGACTGGGAGAAGCAGCGCAGCGCAAAGAAGCAACAACAGCGCAGAGGCTGATGTGACTTCAGCAGCGTAGAGCAGAGCTACTTACGCAGTGCAAGGCTGCAGCAGCGCAGAAGGCTTCAGAAGGACAATGCAGTGCAGCAGCAGCGTGATAGACTTCAGCACAAGGGGCTGATGTGACTTCAGTTGTGCAGAGGGAGTCTGATTATGCAGGCAGAGCTGTAGCTGTGCATCATTATTTAGATGCCAGCACAGATCTGTAGCCTATGGAGCTTCAGTGATGAGGATGCAGAGCATCTGACTTGTCCGTCAAAGATTGGGCAGGAGATTCAGTTGTTACTCTCAACAGCTGAAGTTGCAGTGCAACAGATCAGCAGTGGCAGTGCTATGAGCAGCACAGATGCAACATATTGAGAGGGAGATCCAATACAGAGATTGCAGTGGCAATGGCAGAGTCATGGGCAACAGTACAGAATGGCAACAACAGTGCAGAGTTAAGTGGCAGCAGTCCAAGCTTCAGCAGCACAAAACCAATTCCCAAAATCATGTAATGCATAGTGTGATGCATTGCTAGAGCACACTCTTGATGCTAAGAGGGAGTGTTGAGATTTTGTGTATTTGGGGTAGCATCAGTTGTGCTTTAGCTCCTAGATTTTGTAGAGGAACTAGAGTACACTTGATCTACAAGACCCAGAAATTGATTTGGGAAATTTCATCTGGTTAAGGAGATATTAAATTAATTAATTATTTTGATGTATTTCCTAAGTTAAAACTTAGGGAACTTAAATAATTAAAGTGAATTTAATTAAACATGTGATGAAATTGTCTTAAGTCACACGGATCAAGCTTTCTTTTAATCTTAGCCATTGATTCAAGATCTAATCATGGCCGTTGGTTTCCCAACGAGAAAAGTATAAAGGAAAGGCTTGGGGTCATTTGTAAAGACACATAGAGGCAGAGCACTGAAGCTAAGCTAAGATTCTAGGGCGAGTTTGCTAAGAATTCTCAGAAGTGTTTCAGCTATAGAGAGGGGAATTTATACCAAGGGGATGATCTGATCCCAGGGTCTAGAATACAAAAGAGGCAGAGATCAACTCAAGGACAGCGCAAAAGAGGAGAGCAGCAACAGAAGCAAGGACAGCGCAGTCCCTCCAAGGAGAGCGTGATTTTCAGCAGGAAACCCTCAAAGGGTTATGCAGAGACCCTAAGGGGCAGCGTAGTGACTGTGTCACCCAGTCTGGGGTAACGCAGTCTCTTCCGGAGCAGCGCTGAGGGTTTGAGGGGCTTCAGAGGCTAACGCAGAGGCTTTCAGGGGCAAGGTTTCTAGGCCCTAATCTTGGTTGAGTTTTGTAAATCTCGTTTGAGGGTGTGGATCAGTCACTATTTTGGCCCTAGATCATCCAGTGAGCTGTAGATCTAGTATATTCTCTGTCAGGTTTTCCAGATTTGGAACCCAGGCTTGTTGTATTTAGAAAATTCTTAATAATAAAACCCTCCAGCAACCAGAGACCGGTTTTCACGCATTGGGTTTTTCCGGAGACTATTTGTCCAAAAATAACTGTGCCACTTTGTCTATGTGTGCATGAACTTGTTCTAGATCTGGATTGGTAGAGATCTGTTATGTGTTTTGCTTCGATTTTAACTTGAATTTATTCAGTTAATAACTTGTCTAAGTAAGAGGAGCATAACCAGATTAACAGTAATAATTTCTGCATAAAGTGTAAGGATTCATAAATTTCTACAGGAGAAAAATTTTATTTTCTCTTATTTTAATTTTTGACCAATTTCCAGCTAATTATTTTGTCATTTTTTGCCGGAAAATAAAAATAATGACTCTAGAGGGGTTTAAACATATTTTCCACCCTCAAAGTGTGTCTAAATAGAAATTTTAGTATTTGAGGTGTAACTTTAAATACTCATACTCCCTATAACTTCTATAGACAACACTTTTTACATCTTTACATCAAATATTACATAAAAATCTCGTTTAGAAGGAAATTTTGATAATAAAAAAATGACCTCTAGACACAACCAAATTCTGCAAGATTTTAAACATGATCTAGTATGATAATTTGCATAGAATCTATACACTATGACTCACCTAAGACTTCACCATCAAACCCCACTCTAGCTTTGGGGTATGCTTGGGAGAAAAACTCCACTAATTATTAAGTGCTGAAAAACACAAATAATTAGCTGAGGAAAAAAAAGCTCCTTAGAGTGAAACTCTCTAGCAAAAATCTCAGGCTACCTAGATGTTTTATATGGCTTCATAAACATACTAGAATGATTTTTACATAATGGCCCACGGGGTTGAAGAATTTGGACTACAACTGAAGAGCTGAAGTTGCATGATGATGACGAAATTTCTGACTGCTCTGACATGTGATCTGCTCATGGAGTAGTTGACACTTGAGTGATCAACGAGTCTCGACTCTCATTGACCTGATTTGATCATTTGTGGACATTAATATAACTTTTTTCTTATTTCTTTATTTTTTTCAAACTGATAATTACTCTCTATCATATGGGTTATGGGATAAGACATCGTGTATGGTTATATTATCTTCTTGATAAAGGTTATTATGTGCTTCTCATGAATCTCTCACATTGAGTCACAAATGGCATATAGTATATACACAGGTTGGTGTATGATCAGAAAAGGGTTGCATGCCATGACATTGTGGAACTCTTTTCTCTATTCAATCTCACATCTGTGATCATTTTGAGGCTCAATGTCCACAGATGAGTATCCAAAATTATAATGATGATATTCAGTGATGCAAATATTTCTGATTTCTTCCAATATTTCCATTTTTTTTCCAAGTTGTCCACATTGCTGATTTTTTTGAGTTTTTAAGTCCAAGTTTAAGGTTTTTGATATTTTCCCCAATATTTCCAATAAGTTTGTTTCCAGATTCTCATTAATATATTCCCTAGAATGATATTTGCAACAATAAAGATATCTCACACTCTTTATGTTGCTTTTACAGGGTGTTGATAATTCTATCAAGTGAGGGCAGATGACAAAAATGAACATACATCATCTAAAAATCCTATAAAGCAGGGACAAAAGTACTAAAACTATCGTACAGAGTGAGGAAAGCTGTTAGAATGTTTTATGCATAATAATCATTCTGTAGAGTGAGGACAAAGATGCAATGAACGACGTATGCTGAAAGTCTTGCTGCATAAGTCAATAATTAATCACTCATCTAATGCCTATTTGCCTTGGCGAGCTGGCCAGGAAACTGGGTAATTGACTTTTCCTTGTTCTAGCAAGAAGGCTAGCAAGATGATCTGTTGCAGATTAGTCACTATTACATAAAAGATAAGTAATGTATAACATTCTTTTGTGATTGCTAGTAGAAGTAGCAATAACACCTTTCTAAATTTTATATCATAATCTAGCTCGACTTCAACAACGATACCCTTTTTAGTTACTCGTAGATCAACACAAACTATTTGTTATTCTGTACTGCAAAGGAAGAACATAACAATATGAGGGAAAAATATTACAAGCTAATAACTATCCATGCATAACTTGTAGAACAAAATCTTATGTACTATAGAAGTCAACGGGAGATGCTTTTCTCAAATGTGGTGGAAATGTTATACATTCATTCTGAAGAAGTGGCATATATTCGAAGGTGGCATGAAAAATTTTAATCAGTGTCTGTATGAATGGTATCTTAATTTTGTACAAGGTCAAGGCCCCACTAAAAGGGGATGCACTAGTATGAATATATAAAACAGTCTTATATTGTACATTTTTATAATTTACTGTGTGAATCTAAAGTCATATTGTAATGTAAACAAAAGGACAAGTGTAATTAATGGCCTTAAGATAAATAAAGGGAAGATTGTGATATGACAAGTTGAGTTGTTACTATGTGGCGTTCACGAAATGTGCAGGATTGCCAGAATGAAGAAACTCAAGAGAGTTAAAACCCTAAAGGCTAAAACAGACTCAAAGAAGTCCAAGGGAACAAATATTGTGCACTGAATTAGCAAAGCAGATATGAGAGGCTTGAAAAAGCAGAATTCTCTGTTAGTAGAAAAATTAATTACCAAAATTTTATAAAGCTAGTTGGAGCAATTATTGAATCAATGATCATGGAGAAACATGGTAAGAATTTTGTGACGTTATCGAAGAAGCAAGGACCCTGATGGAGATACTTAAAAGCTATTATTTATACTAAATGCATCCCATGAAGGATGAAAAGAGACATAAATTTAGGGACCAGCCATTGTGGACAGCAGAATACTATTATCAAAGAATCTTGTAACGTTATATTATTTATACTAAATCCATCCCATGAAGGATGAAAAGAGACATAAATTTAGGGACCAGCCATTGTGGACATCAGAATTCTATTACCAAAGAATCTTGTAACGTTGAAAAAAAAATATTCTATTAGTCAAATACGTTGATGACGTTGGGCTTCCCCTCTTATTTGGCTGATGAAAATGGGATAAAATGATGTTTTGTACCTATTGGATGGTGGGAAAGTTTTTTTTTTTAAGTTTTTGTTGGGAAAATTTGGGGTAAATTTAAGGGATGTTTTCTCATATTTATTGATGACATTCTTAGTTAATTATTCAGCATAGATTAGTGCACCTCAACCAAGGAGTTAAAATGATGTTTTGTACCAATTGGATGGTAGGGAAGTTAAATTTTAAAGTTTTTTGGGAAAATTTGGAGGAAATTTAAGGGATGTTTTCTCATATTTATGGATGTCCTCCTTAGTTAGCTAGTCAACATAGACTAGTGTACCTCAATCAAGGAGTTTGAACTGGAAACCTGTTTGCACAGAATTAACCAATCAAGGAGTTTGAACTGGAAACCTGTTTGCACAGAATTAACCAAATACCCAACAGTAATGGGGACAACTAGTTGAACTAATCCCTTGAGATTTTTTCCAAGGGAAACCTTGTAGGGAAGCTAAAGGGATGCTTCCTCACATTATAGCATTCCTATAAAACCCGTTACTCACCCCATAAAACCCATTACTCACCCAAGGAGGTTTGAGCCAAAAACTAGCTAATATGGAATTAGCCAAATACCTAGCAACATTGAAGACAACTTACTGGGCTAACCCAAATTTACAGGAAATTAACTTATAAACAACTGAAATTAAAATGATAAAAATGCTTAGCAGTTATGCCTCAGGTGGATTGTGCTAAAAAAGGGGACGCGAGAATTACGCAGGGTAACAAAGGTGGATAGATCACGAGTGACTTGCAAAGGCATGATGCAAATCATGATGAAGCATTGAAGCTAAAAGAACGGTCACAAGAGCATGATGTTCTTGCAAATTTGATTTGCAAATCTAGTCTTAGAAGCATTCTAATAAATTGTAACGTTGTCAAAACAATTGTCACGTTGGATGAAGAAGGAGCTTCTTTATCCTAGCTCAGGCATGTTTCTTGCTTGTCACATCTTCCTTATCATCTTATATCGATGCCAAGCAATTCATATTGGTCAAACCCTAACTGAAAATGATCTTTTGTTGCTAGGTACATTGGATATTAATGTGTATGTTGTATATGAGCTGATTTTACTATCAGAAAAATGTATCGAGGTATTGCAACTCTGGTTGAATGGTATATGAGTAAGACTCAAGAAGGCCTCAACATGTGACTGGCATATTACCCACAAGAATGTTTTTAACCATCGATATATAACATCATTACTTGGCAAAGACATTAAATTCCTCCTTATATAGAATCTGTTGCTTTTATCTTTGACCAAGTATCCATGTTTATAGTCCATCATTATTAGGACTAAATTCCATCTTTAACCCAACGAATTCAAATAACTAGCTTGTGGGCATTTCTGAATTCATAATTTTTTTAAAATTTTGACATCTAGATGATTGGGTAGTGCTTAAGCAGTGACCCTGGTAGACTATTGGCCATTCAACAAGTCACAATTCCCCTAAATCTGCTGCAAGTCTGAAATGATTAACTACAAAAAAAAAATCTTTATAACTTAACCATTGGTTATTCACCCAAAGTTTTGTTTTTAAGTATGGTGATTTGTAATTCATTGGAGTAATTTAGGCAAGGCCTAAGATCAAACTTAGAAACTGCCACTATAACACCAAGAATATATTGAACAACCCCTAAACCAGATATACCAAGAATTTATGGCTTAGCAAGAGCCAAGACTCTAGGAGAGCCTACACCTTGAGCCTTATTTATGACTTAGCAAAAGCCAAGACTCTATGAGGGTGCGGGAGCCTACACCTTGAGTGTTATCACAACAGGTCAAAGGTGTTCCCTATGAGATTTGAAACTAGGTGAAAAGGATAATATCCAGCCCACGAGGAGACTCAGTTGTTAGCAGTAATAATACCCAACCTCTCAGGCCAGTTGTAATGCTATTTTTTTTAAATAAAGGTAGGGTCAGACACATATGGGGCATCTGGTTGGCCATGGAAATTGCATGTACTTAGTTTGCATTCCTGTTTGGGCAAGGAAAAGAACCGAAACAAAATAAATAACCGCGCTGAAGAGCAACACTGGTTCTATAAAGATTCCCATAAACTACACAATTTCATAAGCATATATAAATTGTAAAAAGTATCTAACTTGATGTTTCAAGTATGGTAGTTAGAAAGTTCATATGAAGAAAAACCATATGCGTTGGGCATAGCACAGTACCCGCTGCAGTGCCTATGAAGGCACTACAACTGGAGTCCATCATCGTAAGCACCAACTGAGTTTCATTGAGCAAAGAAGGGTTGTTATTAACGTCCTCCACAGCCATCTCAATGGCCTGTTTAGCTACTCTTCCCATGGTGGTATTGTATGCCAGAAGAGCACCCACGTTCACTGTAACAGGTGGAAGAAGCCTCTTGGGAATACTGCTGCGTAAACCATTTTCATTTTCATATCCAAAAATACTTGAGTTGGAGATTATCAGTATCCAGGCACCCAACAACAGCACTGCTACCAAATTGAAATTGTTCTCCATATGTAACATCTCATTCATTGATGCACAGAGCTCTTGAACACCTTCATCAGGTCCTGAATAGGTTCCCCTGGCTTCAGATAAACTGATTATAAATTTCTAGTTTTTCTACTGGAGGAAACAGGAATACTAATCAATTCACCACCCACATCGATCAGGGCGTAGGCCCTGGCCTTGAAATTGAAGGCAAAAAGCAATAATCCAATGATGTTTCTTGTGTCACAGTCATTTAATTTTCCACTTTGGTTTTTACCTTTGGCGCCATCTCTTACCAAATGAATGCTTATTCTTGACTGTTATCTAGAGGTTGATATAGAAATTTTTGGGTGGATTTTTTGTCACCATAATTCGGTTGCTTCGTTAAGATGAGATCCATACTCACTCATTTCAGAATGACGACGTGCAGATTGTTAATGGGGTGCATTTAATAAAAGTCAATGCGAAATTTTGGTTATCTCAATTAAATAAAGTAGTTGGAAGTTAGAAATTGATTTTACAAAGTATTTTGAAATATATTTATTCATTATGGAAAATGTTTTTATAAACATAATATGTGTATTTGATTTAAAAGGATTTATTGTATTTGAATTTATATTAACTTGATGTATAAGTTCAAATAAGATTTTTTTATATCTTGAGATTTTATTGTTTATTTTAAAAAAGTATATAAAGATTTTTGAGTTTTGGACTTCGCTTATAAATTTTGAAAAGAAAATAGATGGTATTCACTCTTATATCTCAAAGCCATATAAGTTAATTTATATAATAGACTATAGTTAACAATATTATTATTCATATTTTTACTATAGTTTATAAAATATATATTATTAATTTTCGTTTTCATATTATATATATATATATTTATTAATTTGATTAATATCTATGTGATATATAATTTAAAACGCAAGCTTATTCTTAAAAGTTTTATATAGTCTAATATGTAGCATAAATTATAAGTAAATTATGATAATAATATATTGTTATGAGTAATATTTTTTTTTAATGAACAAGGTATTTAATTATTTATGATTAAGAAATGTTTATAAATAAAATATTTAAATAATTTGTGATGATAAATAACTTATTATGAATAAAAATATTTGTATTGAATAATAATTTTATATAAAATTAATGTTATATTAATATGTTTTAATAGATTTCAAGTTTATATATAAATTTGATTTAACTTATATAAAATAATATTGAATTGGAGTTTATTTCATTATGATAGATATACAAGTGTAATTACATGTATATAAAAGTAAGTTATATTATATTATATAATTTTTTTTAATGTTTTGCATTAGTAAGGTTATATTATGGCCATATCTAAAAATAACATTTCAATATGACAAGGAATTGAATCAATAACTTAACATTTAAGAGTGCTTTAACAATATATCCAATCACATTTTATTCAAAGTTCAATGTAAAATTTAAATTATAATTCATATAAAATCAATTTTACAACTATATATTTAATTTTTTATTTAAATTTGAATATTATTATAATTATAGTTAATTAATTTCTTAATTTACTATAATTTTAATATTTTGATTATTATTAAATATTTATAATTATTATTATATTTTCATTATAAATGTTTATTATCTTATTTTTAATATATATATATATATCCCCGGATGCGGGTGTCACAAATGCGTATTAAATTGATGGGCTGGCGGGCTGCTCCTCTCTGCCTCCATCTGCCTCATGGGTACAACGTGTTAAATGGCATTATGCCCAACGCAAACAACCATTTATGCTTCCCCCATTCCAACGCTGCTCGCCCTGCAAATTCTGGCTCTCGCTCATCTCCGGATGTGGTGAAGCATCCCTCCGCATGCTTGAGAGGGATTCACAGTATGATGGCAATCACGTTTGCAGATAGAATTCGCTTGGGAAGGACGGCTTGGGAGCCTGTGGTGATTCGGCGCGCTGTGGGTGGCATTCACTCGCATCATGATTTAAACCTGCTCTCGGCTCCCACCATGTATCATTCTGTTGTCGACAATTGCAGCGTCTGCCGGAAGGATAGTGTCGACCAGTGCTTGCAGCATTTCAGTAGAAGTGAGGCTCGTGGTTTGCTCTGCGCCGGGTGGAGTGTTGATCAAGTGCTGCATTTGGTGTGTTTCCAGGACTACCTCGCGAGGGTTCGCTCTGCGGTTTGGAAGGCTCTCAGGCTTCCGCTCCCTTTCAACTTGCCCAGACTTCGCCATCGAATGAGAAGCAGTCGGGGTGGCTCGAGGAGCCGCCCTTCTCCTGCCAGTCCCTCTCCTGACTTTTCTTCCTTTGGGGAAGGCTCAAGTCGTTATCCTCGCACTCGTTCTGGTCGAGGGAGCTCTCATGGCCACCGTCTGTTCTGGGGTCCTCACACGCACAGGCCTCCTGCTTCCTATGCCCCAACCACCGGCACGGCCAGGTTCACCTTCAACAGCAATCTCAACCGCCCTCGCATTACCGCCATCCTTTCAGTGGTTTTCCTGGAAGATATGGTTCCTGGGGATGACTCGCTTCCTTCGGCTCCGGCTGCGACTGTCTGTGCTCCGGACACTCAGTTTTCTGCCTTTAATCTCGAAGGGCGCAATCCTCTAGCTCCGCCTCAGTCTCGCCATGTTGATCCTGTCATTGATGAAGAATTGCTTTCTGCCGAGAATGTCTCTCAAGCTGCTCCGGACAAACCTGCTTCAGGCCCGCACGCCTCCGGATGGTGCAGAATCGAAGAGGTGCCCCCGGAAGATTAAATGGGTTTGTTGTCTGGTCATCCCATTATCTCTGTTTCTCCAACCTACGGGTTTTTTCTGCTCTGGAAGTTTTTGCTATGTTTATGGCCCTTCTTTGTATCTCTGGGTTCAAAGTGTGATACAGAAAACCGTAGTTTTGGTCCCCTGCGTGGGCATCGACAGTTTTCAACACTGTTTTTTCTGATTTTCTGCCTCATGAGCAGCAGTTTCTGACTACGGTCCAGATGTAATTTTACTTAGAAAAATAAAATAAAATATATATATATATATATATATATATATATATATATATATATATATATATATATATATATATATATATTTAAATAAAATTATTTAAGATTATAAGATTATATGGACGTTTAAAATAATTTTCAATGTACCCAGATGTTCAACCATGAATATATTTTTGAGGTTTATATATCTTCCTTGATAAAGTGGAGGTGCTTTTTGAAGTTAGGAATGGTTTGCGTGTTTTTTTAATATTTTTTATTTGATTGAATTTTTTTTATTATAATTATTGTTATTATTATCTTAGATTAGAAATGTATTTAATGAGTTTTATTATTAATTAAATATTAAAAATTATAAATAAAATAATTAAGTACATTGAAAAGAAAATATGTATCATATATATAATATTGATTATACAATTTTAAAAGAATTTTTAATGTGTTATTTTAAATTTGGTAATTAGAAAGTTTATGTGAATAACATGAAATTAAATATTAGTAGATTTTTTGCTTCTGTGATCCATCAATAAATTATGAAGAAATCTTTCGGTAATAATCACATTATTATGAACAAAGTCATGATAATGTGATTATTACCGAAAGATTTCTTCATAATTTAATGAAACTAAATGCTTTGGGTATAAAAACAACACTTATTGGAGTGGCTATGAAGACATTTCAACTAAATTCCATCGTGGCCAGTACCAATTGAGTTTTTTGAGCAAAAAAATGTTCTTATTAATGTCATTTATTACTAACTCAATGAATTCTTAGCTATCCTTATAGTGGTGATATTGTATGTTAGAAGAGCACCAACATTCATAATAATGAGTGGAGGACAATGTTCACTTATGGGAATGTTACTATTCTAAACATTTACTTTAAAAACATACACACAAATACATGAGTTGGAGATGATGAGTATAGAGAAACCTAACACGATAAATATTGTCGAATTGAAATTGTTGACCATATGCACCATCTCATTCATTCACATATCCTCCACCATCCAATCAATATGTATTTGATCAAACTATGTATGTATTTATCTATACTCAAATATGCTCAAGGGCTCACACTACTCAAAGTAGGATGTGGTATTGAAGGTTTCCACTTTCCCATGGTCATTGTGAAATAAGTTATCTAGATATGCCCAATTAATTATAGTATTTGGGTAGTATATGCATTGTTGAATACCTACATATTTGTATTCAATAATTTGCATTAATTATTTAAATCATAATGCAACATTCTTGTGATTCCAATCATATCAACACTATTTGAGTGTCAAATGGGAAATGCAATGAACACTTGAACTTATTTAAGAAGAGATAAAGATCACTTATGACCCTAAGATAGTTTAAAATTGTTGGGTGTGTGTTATATATTTTACACAACTACCCTACACATTGTATGTTGCGCTAAGCATAGCAAGGTGGTGTCATCCCTACTTGTTTGGGGGGAGGGGGGGGGGGGGTGGGTTTGTAAGGAGGGGGGAATCCCCCGAGTTTCGCAGGTGGGAAGAAGCCCCCACCCTCCTACTCAAGGGCTTCGTAGGTGGGCAAAAGCCCCCTTATATGGAGGTTCAGAGGAAAAGACCCTAGAAAAAAATTTGGAGTAGTTTTTTGTGTTTGTTTTCAATAGTTTTTGGCACACAGTTTTTACCTTTAGTAGTTTTATAACACATGGTGGTTTATCCCATGGTTTTTTCATTCTAGTTAAGGAACTATGATTGTATTATAATCCAGGGTAAATGGTTTGGTTGTTTATGGATGCTACGAGATATATTGTTTTGTAATAATGTAAAGAAAAATATACTAAAAAATATTTCTGATTTTTTCCATTTGGGTTTCCAAGGTAAAATCTCTATGTTAATGTGTGTGTTTTTCATTGCATCTTTTTGTTTCATTAAGAATGCATTTGCATCAATTAATTATATAGGGTTAAAAATTACATTTGCTATCAAATCATTTTTGGCTTCAAGGGGATGCTTTTATGGATAAGAGGTTTTTCTCAAGGCTGGGATAGACCTCACTACAGTGGAAAATATACGGAATTGATTCTTGTGGTGAAAATAAACGGTGAGTATTTCAAAGATAGAGATTGAGAAATTCAAGGGGTACAATTATGAGTTGTGGAAGATCAGAATGCAATTGGTGGAAAAATATCAATGGATTATTGAGGATTTGGTTACTGCACCATTAGGGATGTCGACGAAAGACTGGACCAAGTTGGATCAAAATGAAAAGAGCACAATACAATTGTGTCACTTAGATCCAGTATTACTAGATGTTTTTGGAGAAGTTATAGTGAAGGAATTGTAGAAAAAGTTAGGGACTTTTTATTAGTCTAAGTCCTTGGTGAACAAATTGTTTCTATGAAAAAGGTTGTATAACCTGAGGATGAAGAATGAATATTCGGTGATGGAGAATCTAAATTCCTTCGGTCACAGGGGCTTCACTCAATGCATCTCTGACATATCACGTGAGTTCATGGCATACTAAAAAATACCCCTAATTTGACTACATATTGGAAAATACCTCTAAAAAACACATTATTTAACCCCCTACCAATACAAACCCAATACACCTTCCTAATTTAAAATACCCCTACTTTCACTAGACATTGTAGGTATCCATTTTTCCATTAACATTTTTTTATACCCCTTTATATTTTTTCATTAACTTTGAGGTCCATTTTTTAAACCTGCCAATATAAAAATCCTTTACCCCTTATACATCCCACAATATATTATGTCATTTTTTCCTCAATATATACCCCCCAATATGAGCCCACGTGGTATGGTATTTCTCCCCCCAGTGAAGCCCCCATGATTGTGGTAAGTCAGCTATTATATGTTAATATTAAACTTTTAGATGAAGATGAGTGTATTCGTCTGTTGTGTTCTTTACCAGAATCATGGGATAATTTGGTTGTTTCCATACGTAGTAAAGCAGCTACTTTAAGTTTCGACGATATAGTATCATCCTTATAATCAAAGGATATGAGATAGAAAAATATGGAAAGTTATAACATGATGTATTATCTATAGAGGGTTCTCCCTGAATGGAGATAAATATAAGTCCTCAAGTGGGAGATCTAAATATAGAGGAATACTAAATTTTTCTAGGAAAAATCGTAAAGGTATGTTGGAGATGCCAAAAACAAGTGCATTAGAAGAAAGGCTATCCATCCAAAATTTCTAAGAAAGGGAAGGGAACTAGTGGCGCTCCTTATGTAGAAGAAAAATTCTCCCCAAATGAAAGATGGTATGTGTATTTAGCTTTTTATAGTACACATGTAGATTATGAGGCACAGTTGATAGAATCAAGTGCATCCTTTTATATGACTCCTCATAGGGAGTGGTTTTGTGAATATGAAAGATATGATGGTGGTGATGTTTTCTTAGAAGACGACTTGAAAGCCATAATCATGGGATGATGAAAATCCAAGTTGAAGCTCGTGGGTGGAAGGATTAGAACACTCCTTGGTGTTCGAAACATCCCCGGATTTTCCAAAAATATGATTTATGTAAGCAAGGTGAGCGATGTAGGTGTAAAAATAATGTTTGAAAAGTATACCTACAAGATGGTTTAAGGAGAAATTATATTGTTGAGGGGAGATGTTAATCAAGGTTGTCATTGATGTCAATGTGGCATTGACCAATATGTCATATTCTTGAGATGCATGGTTCCAGATGATGATGTCATAACTCTTGGTTGATAACAATGCCATCAATGAAGATGTCAAGCCACTAATGAAGAAGTCTTGCCCAAACAAGTCCTTGAACTAACTATAATGTTGTCGAGTTTCAACCATGTGCCTTGATTGGTGATATAGACCATAGGTGCTAATATACAAGCCTTTGAGGTGGATAACTATAATTGATGAAGTCATACACGTGATGATTTCATACTCTTGAAGAATGACCACACTTTCACATAATTGGAAGACTACTTTGGATCTTTTGACAAATTAAATAAGGTTGCACTATGACATATCACTGCACTAGTATATGATGACATTGTTGCTGCACTCCTACATAACGACTCTATGATCCTATGATGACATAGCAAAAGACATGATAAGTGGAAACCTCCCTTAAAGCCCATTCTGTCCCAAACACCTTATATATACAAATTCAAGAACAGTCATAAAGAAAATTATTTTTTGGCATCTTTGAGGCATCCTATCACAACAAGTCCTTCGCCATCTTAAAGAGGACTCTTTCCTCTTTCCAACGAGCCCTCACTCAGCTCCTAACTCCAAATATTCTATGAGAAATTGATTTTTGAAAATTATATATCCTATTTTTTTTACAGTCTAGCCGACCTATGCTCAGCTAAACTGAGTCAGCTTCCCTCAAAAGATGCATCCCTTCATTTCCATTTAAAATCACTATATATATAAGTTAAGACTCGTCATTTAATCCATCATCTCGGTGAGGAATATAAGAGCAAAAGTACAAAATGAGATACAGGCTGAGATACATGAATGAATTACATTTTGGGTTAAATTGTTTGGTTGAATAATTATTCAAGACCAGAACAACTACCACCATATTAGTTCGGATCATTGTTGGAAAGCTCAAAATTTTGGGTAGTTTCTTGTGACTAAATACCTCACCTTATATTTGTCGTCACCCAGAATTTTAGCACAAAATACTATCACACTCTTGTGAAGCTCAAACAACATGCAATCTCCTTGAAGGCATAGTTTAGGACTCGACATAACCATCAAGGGATAGTCACCCTGAGAGGATTACAAGGAGTTTGGACCTGTATTTTGTGGAGGCTCGAACATATAATAATCTACAGGAGGTTGTTCTATTGACATAGTTTCAATTCAGTCAAATGAGCATTTGGAGGAATTGGACCTGTGGCTTGTAGACTATGTCAATACTTGGATCAAAGGAACAGTTTTGCGGAGGTTGACTTGGTGAAGTCACAAAACTTTGGTTTAATATCCCAGAAGTTGTTGGAATTAAGGTTGGGACAACATTTGGTTGTTTTAAGAGCTCGGTCTCCTCCACAGAAGCTACAGGACTGCGGTTATGTCTTATAAGGGCTCAATATTGTGAAAATACTATAAGACAAAACTTGGTAGTGTGGAGCAGCTTCAGCACTTGGCCCTAACTTATGGAGTAGCCTCATACCTTCGCTCGGACCTGCGGTGTAGTATTTAGAACCTGTGACAACAAGCACATTCTGGACAACATTGGTATTTCAAATTGTATCATAAAACTTCTATTTAGCTTACATATTAGTCCTCTTTCCTTGATAAACAGTGGAGGTATAATAAACTTGAGAAGGTTCTGTGAAGGTTTACATATTTGTGAAAAGGTCTAGTCTTAATCTCAAACTTGTACTAGCCACATTGTGAAGCATTTGGAAACCTTGGACAAAGGATTCTTGGAGCATCTATTTTGGAGAAGGATTAAATCCAACAAACTAAAATGTCTAGGAGCACCTACTGAGGAGATTGTGGAGAAATATCTTGGTTGGCAAGCATTGTGAAGACACCTTGAAGGTCTTGGAGATATTATTGGAGACCATGACGAGTTGAAGCAATCATGAAGTAACCTTGAAGATCTCTGTTTGGGTGACATGAAGAGTTGTGGAGACACCTTCATGATAAGACAAGGTTGTCATTGATGAAGTGACGTGGAGACTAAGTGAAGGCATTGTTGAAGATTGTCAAGGCTCGTTGAAGAAGACTTTGGGAGCCATGAAGAATAACCAAACAGATTTTGACTAAGTGAAGTTGCGGGTTGGAGCCCAAGAGGTTGGAGCCTCATAAAGACAAGGTCGGTGCCTCAGAAGATAGGGTTGGAGCCCTAGAGGATTAGAGACCTCAAGAAACTAGGTCGGAGCCTGTACCCAATATAGGGTTGGAGCCCTTGAGGTTGGTGCCTCAAAATTGACAAGGTTGGAGCCTTGGAAGTCTAATTCGGTGCTTGGAAAATATAGGTTGGAGCCTGGGAGATTGAAGATTGGTGTCTTCATCTAAGGTTGGAGCCCTACATATATTGTACTTGATTTATTGTAAAGAAGAAATTAATAAAAGCATTTATTCTTATTGTTCATTTTGTGTTCTAAATATAAGTGATCTAACTGGTAAAATTAACAATTGAAAATAAATACTGATTCACCCCCCTCTTAGTATTTCCAACAATTAGTGTTAGAGCCAGTACCTTCACTCAAAGCCTAACAGCTTGAAGGTTGATCATTATAACACAAATGGAAAAGCCAAGGAAGAAAGTCTCCAATCCTCTTAAAGATGTGCCTTCCTCGAACATTGAAATTGAAGTAAATAAATTTGCAAAGGTTCCATTGTTCGATGGAAATTTTGATATATGGGTGGCAAGAATGAGGAATTTTTTGAAGACTCAAGGAATTGAAGTTTGGAAATCAGTGATTACTAATGATATGATGGATGAAGAATCCAAGGAGTACAATACAAGAGCAATGAAGGCAATTTTGAATGGGTTACCAAACTCTGTGAAGGCCAATTTTGAAAAATGTTCGTCAGCAAAATTCATATGGGACAAACTTCATGATCTTCACTCAAAAGGAATGTTGAAAATGATCTCCAGTCAAGAATATGATGGAAAACAAGAAATAAGTCCAGAATCCATCAAGAAATCTGAAGATAAGAGAGATGACAACAAGGCTAAAGAAGACCTAAAAGATGAAGAGAACAAAGAAGACTTTGAAGAAGATCTCCTGAATAAACTTATGGCTTCCATGGAAGAGATTAATGGTTTGAAAAAGGAAAATGAGGAACTTAAGAAGAAAGCGCAAGATGGTAACCAAGACAAGACAAGGAAGGAAGTTGATGTTGGGTCTCAATCTAGTCTCCTAAACTAAGCTCATTTAATTGTCAACCAGGATTTGTAAACTGCTGAAGTGAAGTGTACCATATGTACCTAGGTGCTTGTTTCCTAATGCGTTGTGTGTAGTGTTTTGTGATGTTTTTGGTCTTTTATGTTGATTTATGATGTTTTTGGTCTTTTGGTGTTTTATATTCACAATGAAAATGCCTAGAAAACTAATAGAAAGGGGTTGGTGGTCAAAACAGAGTTAAGTCTAATGTGTGGAATGGCAAATGCAATTGGAATCACTGAAGCAGAATCTGAACTATGACTAAATAAAAGCAAAAGCTTGATAATGACTTTTTAGGCAGATGACACAAACTAAACTTGAGAAATGATCACTAAATATGCAAATCCTCTAACTAAACAGTTAAACACTAATCTTACCATGATGCAACATTTTGTTCTAAGCTCTTCTATTCTATGACTAATTCCTAGTTCTATTCTGCAATTTAATTGAATATCATAGAACCTTTACTCAAAGAGTTATTGGTTTCTTTTTCAAAGTAGTTCTTTTGAGGAAGAGCTCTGTTTATAAAATGATGAGGAGATTGCAGAGAGATTTCAGACCTTATGGTGATGTTGTCTTCTGTTCCTATAGCTATGGATCATTTGTAGTTTTTAGAACAAGAAGATGTTTTGTGAATAATGAAGGTTGTCTTGTTAATCCTAACAGCTAAAGTAATCTATTGTGCAATGGATGGCAATTTGAATATGAGATGCAAGTGCAATGAGTTAATCTAAGAATGAACCTAAGATGCTACTAAACTAGAACAATGTTGAACTATAAGTCATCATCAAACTTTGAAACAAAGTAACTGAACATGAATTAAATGCAATGAAACTCCGGAGCTTTTCAACTATACTAACATGCATTATTCTATGAAGTTACACAATCTGTTTGTTCATCATTAGTGATATTTTGGAAGAGTTCCTTCTTTTGGAAGGGGTAGAACAATTCTGACTGTATAATTGTATGCAATTGAAAGCAAATGAACTGAAAGCAAATGAAAAACTAAGTTATCACATCCATACCCTACTCGTCATTATGATGTCTTGGGCAAGCGTTTAAGAGCAAGATCAGAGATGATACTTAGTACAAACACACAACTAAATCATTCATTATCACGGTCATGTCTTGAACTTCTTAAGGATGTCTTGGAAGAGTTTCTTCTTGTGGAAGAGTGATTAGAACAAGTGTAACTATGATAGTGAATAGCAAAAACTACAACTAAATCCTACATTACTATAGCTATTCATCATTCATCATTATAGTCTGTTGGAAGAGTGTCTTCTTGTGAAAGAGCTGGAATGAATATAACTACAGTAGCTAGTTAAAACAACTACAAATTCAACTCCTATTTCTACAATACTATAGTCATTCAACATTCATCATTTTAATCTGTTGGAAGAGTGTCTTCTTGTAGAAGAGCTAGAATGAATATGACTACAGTAGTTAAACAAAACAACTACCAATTCAAATGCAAAACGTAAAGGCAGCTAGGAAAACTTATCTAATTTTATGCAAAATAAATCCGTGCAAGAGGCAGGGGCCCTCTACCACTTGACGACATTCAACTCCAAATTAAATCACGCCTTCAAAATAACTTTGTCTGCTCCATTAACGATGCAATAGTTTGAACATAACACTCTGCGTTTTCAGGAATGTATCACAGAGTTTTAAACAAAATCTAGCAGCAAATCTAACATAAAATCTCTAACTCCGCTCTCGGTCTCCCCAAGAGTTTATAAAGAAAATGCACGTAACAATAATTACAACAATTTAGGAATAATGTCTTTCCTTATCCGAATCATGTTAGGACTCTTTGAGGTGGCTACGTGAAGGAGAAAAGACATCTGGACTGAGACAGTCCTAATAGAAGTCTTCCTTCATAAATGTGTTCCCCACGTTCAAAACCATACCCAATCTTCATTTCTTCCTCCATGATGAGCAACGAACCATGTAGGCATGACGTGGATCATGCCCATATGCGGTTTTTCTCAAGAGGCCACCTGGAACATACTCAAACATGAAGGCAGCTGCAGAATCGCCGGTTAGCTACGGAATGTCTGCATTCTGCAGCTAGTTCCGGTCAAAATGCTTAACAATGGAAAAAATCACAAAATTCAACAAGTCAGTCATGTACATCATTCTAGAAGTAATTTTAACTATATTTATTGATCAATTGGGTTTAAGATAGAAATGGACAAGGGAAAATGAGGTAAAATGAGGTGAAGGAAAGCACAAATTTGAGGCTCAACATACCCCCACTGTTGTCTCTTTGCATGTCCTCATGCAAATTATCCTATGAATTCAGAGGCTTCTGCAAGGACATCTAATCCCCTTCTTCTCCTTTGTCTGGAAGCTAGAGGTCTTCTAGGTTTCCTGATAACAAGTTTGAACCTGAGGTTAGTGAGTGCCCTGATTAGCATTTTGTTCCTTGTCTTCAACTTCTCATTGGTCCTCTCCACTTTGTCTATATGCAGGGATAAGGTTGAGTTCATATCAGTTTTGAGCTTGATTTGATCTTTGAGAATTTCATTCTCATTTTTGATGTGTCTATTCAGCAATTCCAACTCATATCTATCCCTCCTTAATATATCTATTTCAGACAGTGGAGGACTGGGGGTTCTCTCTCTGATTTCTGAAGCTCTCCTCTCCAAAGTTTCCACATAGTCATAAATTTCCTGTTGAGCAGGATCAATTTCAGGGGTTCCTTCATAAAAATCCTCTTCATCATCCTCTTCAATGGGTGTTTCTTCATCTTCTATATTGATTACCCTGTTTGTTTGATTGGTGTTTTCTTCAGTTTCCCCTTTAATCTGTGGCTTCTCCTAGGCTGAGAGGATCCCTCTCCTTTCTCTGTGGTAGATTCCTTGATTATCTTCTCTTCCTTAAGTTGCCTCTTGATTCGAGTCAACTTCTCTAAAATGATTTCCTCACTGCTCTCTTGGACTGGTTTGTCAATTTCAACTTTTGAAGCCCTCCATTTCCTACTTCTCTTTGTAGGCTATGGTTCAGGTGATGGTTCTTTTGCTTCTTCAAAATTATTTCTTATTAAGAAATCATCCCATGTATCATTTGTTTTAGCTAGATGATGCTCAATCAAAATTTTGACCAAACCATGATGATACAGGGTTGTCTCTAAAAATTGAACTCTTCTCTGAACACAGGAAGCCATCTTCTTCAGACTTTGATGCAAGAAATATGGTAGGTTTAAGTCTTCTCCCAGAAAATGCATCATTAATCTAATGTGGTAGACATAAAATGCTCCATATCTACCCTCACATGTAACAAATTTTTGTAAAAGAAGTAGTATGTTTCTCCATTTTTTTTTCAATGCAGAACTAGGAATTCCTTTCTTGAATACACTAACATCCATATTTGGTGATTTTAAAATTTGTTTCCAGGAGTCATTATGGAATTCTCTATTTTTAAACCATCTCTCTCCAGTTCTGAGCAATCCTGTAGCCTCTGCAATAAAAACTTCAGTGACAGTAAACTTGACATCCCCTACTTCAACTTCGGTTCCTTGAAATGATCTTGCAAATGTTTTAGTGACTTCCTTATGGAAGCCATTAAATTTGTCCAAAAATTGAAGCCATCCTATTTGTTGTAACATTTCTTTGCATTGTGGGTAACCTTCTAAATATTTTGAACCCACAGGTTCAGTCCTTACGATGAAACCCATGATTTTTTTCAATATCAAATTAACACTCTTCTACCCACAAAACAATAACTTTCTCTTTCGGATTGAAATGGCTTCAAGCTCTAAATGAAAATGGCTTCAATTTTGGAATGAAATACCTCTGATTTATAGTGGCAACAGCTTCAAAACCTCTGGCTGATATGCCTCTGTTTGATAATGAAAGCAGTTTCAAATTCCGAGCTGATATGTCTCTGATAGACAATGGCAGATGGCTTCAAATTTTTTTTTGTGCAATACCTCTGGCTCTTAGTAGCAAAAGACTTCAAACTCAACACTACAACACCTCGTCTCTGGTAGCAAATGGTTTCAATTTTAAAGCCTCTGTCTTTTGGTAACAAAAGACTTCAATTTTAACACCTCTGTCTTTTGGTAACAAAAGACTTCAAACTCCACACTGCTACAATTCTGTGTTGATAGTGAAAATGCTTCAAACTCCGTCCACAGTGATATTTTATCTACCCACGGAATCAAGTGGCTTCAAGTCCTCACACTGT
Organism: Pinus albicaulis; assembly: GCA_034641835.2. Taxonomy (NCBI): domain Eukaryota; kingdom Viridiplantae; phylum Streptophyta; class Pinopsida; order Pinales; family Pinaceae; genus Pinus; species Pinus albicaulis. The sequence continues at coordinate 1,366,762,549 of CM076572.1, read as the reverse complement.
TATACTTCCAAATTTACCCTTCTGCTCTGCTCTGCGTTTACAATGCTCAATGTTATTCAAACTGATATCCTTTAGCTCTGCTCCTGGTGATAATAATATCTCTGTCTTCGGAATGGAATGCCGGCTACGGAATGAAGTTATGGTAGTGGTCACATAATGGAGTAGTGGAGTGAGGTGGAGGGATTGTATTAATGATTGATGAGACGACGGAGGATTTTACGACGGCAGAGGGAATCAACATTGAATGATTTGGTTAAGAGACGTGGAAAATTCAAACACCTCGGCCAATTAACCGCTTAAATGCTATCGGATATGAAATTTGAAATGGAAGATTTTAATCTAAAATCTGTAGAGGGTTTGTTGGTGTTTGATCAATAAAAACAATTAAAATAACATTTTCGAATAATCCATAACTAAACTATGCTAAACTTTTATGAAATGCCATTGTAATTTTAAACTTGTTACCTCTGCCCTTTATTTGATTTTTGTAGCCTTTGTCTTCTCTGCTCATCTTTGGAGGAATCTTCATAATTTTCTTGATGCTTTTGATTCATGAATTCACTGGGTCACTTTGTTGCAATTATGATGTCTGCTAGTTGATGCCTTCAGGATTTGTAGCTGCGGAAAGACTAACGGGCTGCAGAAAGGCTGATCAGCTGCAGAATGTCCACTGAGCTGCAGAATGTTCCTGTAGAACACTTTAATCATGAAAATGGAATGTTTTTGGAGTATGGGTGAAATGTTATGTGGTATGAATGAAAATGGATGATGGATTATGATATGTATGAAGTGGATAATGGAATGAAATGGATTCAGTTCATGAAATGGAATGAAGGAACATAAGGGCTATACTGCAATTCATGACATATTTTATTCACTTACAGCAAGATATCAAATTTTGTGTTTTGACATGAAAATGAGATGAATGGAAAATGGAATGAGATGAATGAAATGTGGAATGGAGTGAAATATGAATGATGGATGAGATGGAGTATGGATGAAAAAGTGAATGGAGTGAGATGAAATGAATCATAAGCACTATGGAACTGAACTTATGATTTTTATAACAGCTGCTTAAAAACAAAAATGGGAAAAGTTAGAGTGTCAGAGAGACTCTGATTTTCACCCTATCTTTTCTGTATAAACATGCCAATCAATGATTGGTTTTCATGTTTATACCTTTATTTTTTTTTTATTTTTTTATTTTTTATTTTTTTAGAAGAGAAATGCTTCAAAAAATTAATCAAGTTGATGAAGAAGAGAGACTCTTCTTCATTAACTTCACACCATTGTCTTCTTGGAACTTCTTGACAAACTCTTCTCTTGAGAGTGGCTTGTGGTATAGCTTCAGTCTATGACCATTCACAAGAAAAGTGACCTCCTCTTCATCTATAGTTCTGATTTTTACTGCTCCATTATCAAAAATTCGAACAATTTCATATGGCCCAAGCCAATGTATCTGAAATTTCCCTTGAAAATCCTTGAATTTTGAATCAAACAAGAGAGCCCAGTCACCCTCTTTGAATTTCTTCTCCTTGATGTACTTGTCATGCCATCTAGCCCTTTGTTGTTGGACTAGACTTGTTTTCTGAACTGCATCTTGTCTGACCTCATCCAATTCATTAATTTGCTCCAGTCTATGCTTTTGTGCCTCCGTTAGATCAAGTCCTAGCTGAACTGCCATCTTGAATGTTTGAATTTGGAATTCTATAGGAAACAAAACTTGCTTTCCATAAACAAGCTCATAAGGAGTATGGCCTGTTGTGTTTCTCCATGTAGTTCTATAGGCCCACAAGGCTTCAGGAAGCCTATCTACCCAATCTCTTCTATGTAGATGAGCAGTCTTTGTTAGGATTCCTTCAATGACCTTATTAGTGGATTCCACTTGACCATTTGCTTGTGGATGATAAGGAGTAGATGTTCTATGTCTGATTTTGTACTTCTCCATCATTTGTTCCACTAGCCTTGATGTAAATTGAGCTCCTTGATCTGTAACAATTTCCCTTGGGACACCAAAACGAGTGAAAATATCCTCAAAAAGAAAAGTAACTACAGATGATTCATTAGCAACAAGTAATGTTTTAGCTTCTACCCACTTAGTAACATAATCAGTGCAAACTAATATATATTTCTTTTGTCTTGATGGAGGACTAATAGGTCCTACAAAATCCAAAGCCCATTTTTCAAAAGGTTCAATGTGTACCTGAGGTTGTAATGGCATCTCACCTGAAGGAGAAGGTTTCCCTACCCTTTGGCAACTGTCACACCTTTTGACATACTCCCTTGCATATTTAAACAAAGATGGCCAATAATATCCTAAATTAAGAATCTTATAGGCTGTCCTCTTATCTGCAAAGTGTCCGCCACAAGGTTCATCATGACATGCCTTGAGAATTTCAGGCATCTCATCTTCACGAACACACCTTCTAATGATCAAATCTGGACCTGTCTTGTACAACTCATTAACGACCCATGAATATCTTGCACTATCATTAATGATTTTTCTTTTATCCCTTGCATTCATAATTGAAGGAAATTTTCCTGAAACTAAATAATTGGCAATATCAACAAACCATGGAGTTTGAGTAGAGATTGCAAAAAGATATTCATCAGGAAATTGATCTTCAACCGGAGTGTCATCTTTGATATTTTGAATTCTAGACAGGAAATCAGCCACAGTGTTTTGTTTTCCAGGCCTATCTAGGATAGTAATGTTGAATTCTTGCAATAATAACAACCATCTTATAACTCTGCCATTAGTAATTGATTTATTCATTAAATATCTAATTGCAGAATGATCAGTGTGAACAAAAGTTTCATAGCCTATTATATAGTGTCTAAATTTGTTTATGGCATGAACAACAGCTAAAAACTCTTTTTCAGTTACAGTATAGTTTAACTCTGCAGGAGTCAAATTTTTACTGATATAATAGATGGCATAGAGAATTAAATCTTTCTGTCCCAATACTGCTCCCAGAGCTGTATCGGAAGCATCTGTCGAGATATGAAAAGGTAACTTCCAGTTAGGTCCCCTTAATATAGGTGCTTGAGAAATTTTGGTTTTCAGGGTTTCAAAAGCTAACTGGCAATCAGAAGTCCACTTAAATTCACAATCTTTGGTGAGTAATTTGAAGAGAGGAGATGCTATTTTGGTGAAGTTTTCTATAAATCTCCGATAATACCCTGTAAATCCTAGAAAACTTCTAACATCTCTTTGAAAACTTGGAATGGATAGGTTAGAAATAACTTCAACTTTTGCCTCATCAACTCTAATCCCATCCCCTGAAATGTGGTGCCCTAAAACAATACCTTCAGTGAACATCATAAAACATTTTTCATGACTAAGTGAAAGGTTTGCTTCTTGACATCTTTTAAAGACTTTTTCCAAGTTTTCTAAAGCCTCTTCAAATGTGTCCCCATAAACTGTGAAATCATCCATATACACCTCTACACAGTCATGTATCAGATCAGAAAAAATTCCTAATACTGCCCTTTGGAATGTTGCGGGTGCATTGCATAACCCAAATGGCAATACTCGGTAGGCATAGGTACCCCAAGGACAAGTAAATGTGGTTTTATCTTGGTCTTCAAGTGCTACTTGGATTTGATTGTAACCACTAAATCCATCCAGGAATGAAAAGTACTTTTTACCTGCTAATGTATCTAATACTTGATCTATGAAAGGTAAGGGAAAATGGTCTTTAAGAGTAGCTTTATTCAGTTCTCGGTAGTCAACACACACCCTCCATTTTCCATTTTTCTTAGGCACAATCACCAAATGAGAAACCCACTGACTATCTGAAATAGGATAGATGAAATTAACATTTAACAATTTTTGTAATTCTTCCTTGACAATTTCCCTAAGATTTGGATTCATCCGTCTTTGAGGCTGTCTGATTGGTTTGAAATTTGCCTCTATATAGATGTGATGAGTACAAGTCTTGGGACTTATCCCTTTCATGTCAGTGTATTCCCATGCATATGCGGAAGAATGTCTCTGTAATACTTTGACTAACTCTTCTTGTTGAGATTTTTCTAGGTTTTTGTTTATGTTCAAGGTTTTGCCTGGAAAAATTTCACTTGTAGAGCTGCCAAATTTGTCCATAGAATGAAGAGACATCTGCCTAGATGACAAAAACTCAATATTGGATCTTTCTTGAAATGATTCTTGTTTGTGTTCTGGAGAAGATTCAAAGTTTTCTAGAGTATTCAGAATTTGATTATCTTCACTAATTTCTGAGATTGTGAAGAGTGGTTGTAAATATTCTTCATCCTCTATCCATTGAGTGTCGTCTAGATCTGTAATTGTCCTAGCTGGAGGATATAAAGTGAATTTCTTTGTTGAACTACCATCAGAAATATACATATCACCGGACCTACAACTAATAAAAGCATCAGTTGTAGCCAACCAAGGTCTTCCTAGTATAACAGGATGGCCTCCTAGATTATTCTTGGGTGTTAGGATCATGAAATCCACAGGGTACTCCCAAGAGTCTAGGGACACTAGAATGTCTTCTATTACCCCATCTGGTCTGATCACAGATCTATCTGCTAATTGTAATAGTGTGGGTGTAAAGAGAAGATTAGGAAGTTTCAGTTTGTCCATGATTTGTCTACTCATGATAATTATTGCTGCTCCTAAGTCAATGAGTGTGTTTTGAATTTCAATTCCATTGATGTGAATTTTGACAACTGGATTTCCTGGGTCAAGGTACTTTGGAATAGTAATCTTACCCATCATAATGTCTGCTATTTGTCCTACCAGTTGAATTTTCTTGGTTTCTCTTATTATTTTTCTTGTTGTCTTCGTACTCAACTCCTTTATTGTTTTGGCTAAAATTGGGATTTCCTTGATGGCCTGCAATAATGGAATTTTAATGCAAACATTTCTCAATTCATCCAAAAAATCATAATTAGGCACCATTATTTGTTTTTCTACACCTTTATCAATTTGTAGTCTTTCCGGAAAGGGAGGTATAGAAGTAGATGTGGATGGTTGCTCTAATACTGGAGTTGGATTTATTGGATCTTTTTGTTTCAGTTTTTCAATTTTTTGGTCTTGAAAGGATGTATCTTCCTCAAGACTTTTATTAACCCGTAGGGAGTCTTCCTCAGAATTATCTTGTTCTTGTATGATCACAGAAGGTTTCCTCTTCTCAAGTATTCTTCCAGACCTAAGTTGAACATCACTAAGGTCTAGAGGAGTAATTAAATAAGTTGGAAATTGTTGTCCTTCTATCATATATGTATTCTGAGGGTTCTTATTATTAGGGTTTGGTATGGGCTGAGCTGGCAATTGATTGGATTTTGAGGAAATGGTAGTGGAAGTGGTTGATTTTGATGAGATTGGTTCGGATGATGTTGTTGAAAATTTTGTTGAAGATTTTGAGGAAAATTTTGTTGGGAATTTTGAGGATAAAAATGTGGATATGGTGGATAGGATGGTGGATACTGATAATATAGAGAGTATCTTCCATAGGGACCTTGTGATCCTTGTGCCCAAGCTTGAGATTGATTTTGAAATTGGGGCCAAGGTTGCTGCCAAGAATTCCAAGGTGGAGGTTGATTATACATTTGATCATGAAATCCCTGTGTTTGAGGTCCCTGCCAAGGTCTTCTAGATACAAAGTTAAGAGATTCTGTGGAATCTGTAGGAGTTTCCTCTTGAAAAACAGCCTTGAGACCAGGAAGAGAAGGACAATTCTTGGTCTCATGTTTCTCAGAACAAATAACACAGGTTTCTACAACTTTTACATCTAGAGGACACTCTCTCAAGGCATGTTTCTTCCTACATTTGGGACAAAAGATTGCCAAGGCATCAGATTCAACCTTTTGCTTGTTTTGTATCTTGAGGTTGTCTATTTGTTCACTAAGACTCCCTAGGATGTCAGATTTAAAATCATCAAGCATATGTCCTATTTCTGATCTACTTACTGTCCCAGAAGCAGATTTACTTGCCCTTGCAAGAGCAGGATCTCTTGGACCTTTGGCAGTTTTAGATTTCCCTTTGGAAAGGTTGATACATAACTCAGATATTTCAGGTAATGTGAGTTGTGATATATCCCCTTTTCCCATCATGTTAAGGATATCCAACCATTCATCCCTATTGGTTTTCAACAAAAGAGCTTTTAAAGTGTCTTGATCTAGGTTTTCCATTTGTGCCCTTTTTATGTTGTATTTAAATCTTTCCAACAAATCTTCTAAGTTTTCATCTTCTTTTTGTAACATCTTGAACACTTCTTCCTTATGATTAACCGGCATACAATAATTCAAGTATCTCTCTAGAAATGCTTGTTTCATGTCTTCCCATGTTCTAATAGAACTACTGTTTAAACTCATAAACCACTTCAATGCTGCTCCTTTCAGAGTTGAAGGAAATAATTTCAATTTTTGAGCATCTTGTAGATAGTCATAAGTTCTACACAGCACTTCAAATTCGAATAAGAAAGTTTCAGGATCCTCGGTTTTAAGTCCATAGAAGTTCGGAAGGACAGAAGGTGAAATGTTTTTCATGGTTGTATTGGTTTCTTCATCAAGTATAGGGAACCCAAAAGAGCTTCCTATTCTACCTCTTCCTCCTTCTGCACCTCTACCTCCTTCTCCTCTTCCTCCTTCTCGTCTTCCTCCTTCTCCTCTACCTCTACCTCTACCTCCTCCAAAAAATGTGTGTTCTCCATTAACAACTCCTCCTCCTCCTTATTCTGCCATGGTTGACTCTCCTGTGGAAATAGAAAGGTTTGTGTCCCTAACAGGAGTCTTTAGATCTTCTATAGCAGGTTCAATAGATGAAGTGGAAGGTTTCTCTAATGGAATAGGTGACCTTAGATCTTCTAGAGGTCCAGGATCAGTAAAGGATGGAAGATGGGTTTGAGTTGAAGGTGTACTAGCTCTGGATCTAGATGAAACAAGTGGTGTTCTAGAAATCAAACTTCTGCCTCTGCTGCTTACAAATCTTCCCCTTGAATCTCTCTCCCTACGCATAAAATTGTTTTTGGATGATAAGAAACAAAGGTTACCTAGTTTTCACTTCCCCGGCAACGGCGCCAAAAATGTTGGGTCTCAATCTAGTCTCCTAAACTAAGCTCATTTAATTGTCAACCAGGATTTGTAAACTGCTGAAGTGAAGTGTACCATATGTACCTAGGTGCTTGTTTCCTAATGCGTTGTGTGTAGTGTTTTGTGATGTTTTTGGTCTTTTATGTTGATTTATGATGTTTTTGGTCTTTTGGTGTTTTATGTTCACAATGAAAATGCCTAGAAAACTAATAGAAAGGGGTTGGTGGTCAAAACAGAGTTAAGTCTAATGTGTGGAATGGCCAATGCAATTGGAATCACTGAAGCAGAATCTGAACTATGACTAAATAAAAGCAAAAGCTTGATAATGAATTTTTAGGCAAATGACACAAACTAAACTTGAGAAATGGTCACTAAATATGCAAATCCTCTAACTAAACAGTTAAACACTAATCTTACCATGATGCAGCATTTTGTTCTAAGCTCATCTATTCTATGACTAATTCCTAGTTCTATTCTGCAATTTAATTGAATATCACAGAACCTTTACTCAAAGAGTTATTGGTTTCTTTTTCAAAGTAGTTCTTTTGAGGAAGAGCTATGTTTATAAAATGATGAGGAGATTGCAGAGAGATTTCAGACCTTATAGTGATGTTGTCTTCTGTTCCTATGGCTATGGATCATTTGTAGTTTTTAGAACAAGAAGATGTTTGTGAATAATGAAGGTTGTCTTGTTAATCCTAACAACTAGAGTAATCTATTGTGCAATGGATGACAATTTGAATATGAGATGCAAGTGCAATGAGTTAATCTAAGAATGAACCTAAGATGCTACTAAACTAGAACAATGTTGAACTATAAGTCATCATCAAACTTGAAACAAAGTAACTGAACATGAATTAAATGCAATGAAACTCCGGAGCATTCTAACTATACTAACATGCATTATTCTATGAAGTTACACAATCTGTTCGTTCATCATTAGTGATATTTTGGAAGAGTTCCTTCTTTTGGAAGGGGTAGAACAATTCTGACTGTGTAATTGTATGCAATTGGAAGCAAATGAACTGAAAGCAAATGAAAAACTAAGTTATCACATCCATACCCTACTCGTCATTATGATGTCTTGGGCAAGCGTTTAAGAGCAAGATCAGAGATGATACTTAGTACAAACACACAACTAAATCATTCATTATCACAGTCATGTCTTGAACTTCTTAAGGATGTCTTGGAAGAGTTTCTTCTTGTGGAAGAGTGATTAGAACAAGTGTAACTATGATAGTGAATAGAAAAAACTACAACTAATTCCTACAGTACTATAGCTATTCATCATTCATCATTATAATATGTTGGAAGAGTGTCTTCTTGTGAAAGAGCTGGAATGAATATAACTACAGTAGCTAGTTAAAACAACTACAAATTCAACTCCTATTTCTACAATACTATAGTCATTCAACATTCATCATTTTAATCTGTTGGAAGAGTGTCTTCTTGTAGAAGAGCTAGAATGAATATGACTACAGTAGTTAAACAAAAAAACTACCAATTCAAATGCAAAACGTAAAGGCAGCTAGGAAAACTTATCTAATTTTACGCAAAATAAATCCGTGCAAGAGGCAGGGGCCCTCTACCACTTGACGACATTCAACTCCAAATTAAATCACGCCTTCAAAATAACTTTGTCTGCTCCATTAACGATGCAATAGTTTGAACATAACACTCTGCGTTTTCAGGAATGTAACACAGAGTTTTAAACAAAATCTAGCAGCAAATCTAACATAAAATCTCTAACATAGCTCTCGGTCTCCCAAGAGTTTATAAAGCAAATGCACGTAACAATAATTACAACAATTTAGGAACAATGTCTTTCCTTATCCGAATCACGTTAGGACTCTTTGAGGTGGCTGCGTGAAGAAGAAAAGACATCTGGACTGAGACAATCCTAATAGAAGTCTTCCTTCATAAATGTGTTCCCCACGTTCAAAACCATACCCAGAATTCATTTCTTCCTCCATGATGAGCAACGAACCATGTAGACATGACGTGGATCATGCCCATATGCGTTTTTTTCTCAAGAGGCCACCTGGAACATACTCAAACATGAAGGCAGCTGTAGAATCGCCGGTTAGCTACGGAATGTCTGCATTCTGCAGCTAGTTCCGGTCAAAATGCTTAACAATGGAAAAAATCACAAAATTCAACAAGTCAGTCATGTAAACCATTCTAGAAGTAATTTTAACTATATTTATTGATCAATTGGGTTTAAGATAGAAATGGAAAAGGGAAAATGAGGTAAAATGAGGTGAAGGAAAGCACAATTTTGAGGCTCAACTTATCCACATCGTCTTCTTCGTGCACCGGTTCTATATACTGCTCTCCTTCCGTAGGGTCTAAAGGAACTATCACTCTCGTACCCTCATTCTCAAAAACCATGCTCCTTTTCTTTAAGTTGATAATGCCCCCCATGTCTATTGCCTAATCTAGTCCCAGGAGTGCTGGATAAGGGTCTGCATCTTCCACAATCTGAATTACATAAAATTCTGCGCATACCTTAACTCTTGTGATATCTACCATAATCTTTGACAACCTCCCCAATGGTATGATTTTAATTTGGTTAGCCATGCATAGTTGTATTGTAGACCATTCCAGTTTAGTTTCTCCCATCCGCTACCATGTTTTCTTGGGCAAGATGTTTTCATATGATCCTGGATCCAAGATGACCTAATCCATTTCATAGTCACCGATCAGAGCTGTTAGCCGCATTTCCCGCCCAGTGCGCTTCTTGTGCTTGTATAGTTTGTGAACATCTCTAACCTCTGTAGGAGGGTCAATTTTTTCCGCGCAGCTATCTATCAATGTTTGAAGATTTTATATTACCTTCTGTTTGCGTAGAAACTTCATACATGCTTGTAGGAATGGTCTAACTTCATCATCCACTCTTAGGTTTTTCAGAGCCTTGGAAGTAGATGCCTCATCCTTGGTAAAGTATTTGCGAGCTTTGATGAAGGTTTCTTTCTCCTTCTGTAGGTCCAAGATTTCCTGTTTGATAGCATCTTTCCGGATAAGGGGTTCAATCATGGTTTTCTCCTTAGCTCCTCAAGTAGCCATGTCATTGCGCGTTATGACATTAATACTTGGTCCTTTATCACGCGGTTTTTCCTTAACCCTCTGCACATTCTGCATTGGTGTCTATTTTTTTTCCTTCATTTTTGTTATCAAGACTAGACAGTCTTTGATCACATGGTCCAATTGTTGACAATATTGGCAATATTGTCGCGCAGGGTTAGTAAAGTCCCTTGCTAAGTGTCCTACTTCCCCACAATTATAACATATCAATCGCCCTCTTCCCCGACCTTCGCTTCCACCTCTTTCCCCTCCCCTGCCCCTAGCTGGGGAGCCTCCTATGCCTTAGGGAGATAGTGGTGAATAGGGGTCAGCCTATACCCTGTATAGGTTTCCTCGGTCTATCATTAAGTCATAGGTTTGACAGTTATGTTCATCATGCCCCACAGATGAGCAGAATCATCACCATTGTTGTTTAAATTCTAGGACATAGGCACTAAGATGGGGACAGTGGTTGGTATCATGTAGCCTGGCTACGCAACAGTTAGCACACCATAATGTAGGACCACTTGGTCCCGCAGCTTATTTAGGACGCAATGGGCTCAGACCCCCAGCCTGCATGTAATCTGCCAGTAGAGGACACTGATTATTGGTGTGGTTGGACACCCTTCATCTTATGCACCATACGTCTGGGCTAGCTTCCTTTCCTCGCTCTTTCCATAGGTTCTGGATTTCGAGGTCATTGCCTCCATCTGTCCCTAGATCTACTGCACCCCAAAATGGGCATCATCTCTTAGTGCATCTTCTAACTTCATAGCAATCTCCACGGCTTTCTCTTGTGTCCCAATCGCTTGCTATCCCATAGGTCCGTGCAGGTGAAGTAGTAGCATGGTGATGAACCATTCCTTGTACTGTCTATCATCGTACTGAAATTCCCCATCCCTGATAACCTTTTTTAACCACTGATAAGCCTCCCATACAGACTCAGTGGGTCCCTATTTAAAATATTTCAAGTCAGTCACTAGCTGAGAAGAGGACTTAGGCTTCTGGAACTGTTGTTTTAAAGAATTCTTAATCTCTTGAATAGAAGGGTCCGCATGCTAGCCTATGTACCCCATATACCAGTCTAGGGCCCTTCCTTCAAAGGCGAGGGATAACTATGCCCTCTTTACAGCATCGCTAGCCAAATTCTATGCAGTCCATACTGATTTTGTTACAAACCAAAACCGGTCCATATCTTCATCTTCTACACTCTTGAAGGTGGGTAGCTTCGTGTGTGTGGCCATATCTTCTTTCAGGGGTGGCGAAGTTGTGGGGGAGTTATTGCCCTTATACCGACTCGAAGGTGGTGTAGCCAGAGGACTATTTCCTACTTTCGCAGCCGAATCTCTTAATGGATTGTAGATGGATCCATCCCCTTCTCGGTTGGTTCGGTAGTACTTAACACTTCATGTTGTACTCTCGCTCTAATCAGAGGTCATTCATTCGGTGTGGCTGCATAGAATGCCTTTTTCATATAGTAATATTTTAATTAACAATGATAATGTTTGCAAGAACTTACCCCAGACTCCTTTGAAGAACCTCCTCTCTGCCTCAGAGTAGGTTACGAACTGATCGACTGTGAATTCCGTTACAAACCCTCCTAGCACGTTGTCCACCCAATTATATACCATACGGGTGATTGTGTTGTTAGCCTTATCCAACTGTCGAATCAATTCTGGAGTCCACTGCATAATCAGATCGTCTTTCCAACAAGTCTAGAATTCTACCAGCCTCGCTAACCACTCCTAGAGCTCGTGCGCAAAAGTTACAAAGAAAATTTCATAGACTTCGGTGAAGATATATTTATTCTTCCACTTCTCAGCTGTCAGCTTCAAGCTGCGATTATCCTTTATAGAAAATTCTTGAATCTATCTTTCAAGCCAGTCTTCAAGCTCCAAATTCTCAAGTCTCCAATGGTCTCGTGGCATTACCCAATCTCTCTCTTAAAATGCTCCCGATTCTACCAACAGAACCATTTGTTGGCTTGAGGGGTCTTGACCCAGGTTCGGAGGTTAAGGTTTTCAAACAAACCCCTATACTACTGGCCCTTTCAGCAATGACCTAATTTTGTAGGCCAAGGTCTCACCCGAAGTAGTATGAGAGGGTGATGGAACCAGTTTTCCGTACCCTAGGAGAGAGTAGGTAATTAAGGCAGATCGGCATTGCAACTATCAGGTTCACACATAACTATTCACAGCCTTTTAACAGTATAATCAGCATGCAACCATGGCAAAGATACTATCATTAACAGATCTAATCAATACATTGGAATCCACGTGCACATCAGTAATTAATATCACATAAATTTATAATCGTAGCTAATTCATAGATCACGGATACATTCGCAGCTTAAAGCAATAATATAGATGCACTTTAGTAATAAACACGATCAGTCCAGAGATCACAAGATACTTCAAATATATTCCGCATTCATTAGTATCCAAAAACCCAATTACAACCCAAACACAGCGCGCGCACACAGCCAGCAGGGTCCGCACATAGCAGGACTGGGGATCCACGCACACAGCTAGCAGGAGTCCTTACAGAAAACATATCTCAACAATTCGCATGTAGCATCAATATTACTTTTTCGTTACCTACTAAACCCAACTATATATCTATTTATATCATCGTAGCCTTTTCTATCCTATGGTCCACAAACCGTGGTTTGCGGACCCTAGGTTTACCCTTTAACCCATTACAAACATTGGGGGCTTTGACCTGCACCATAACCCCTACGCAAGACCAACTATTACAAAATTTTATAAAAAATGCAGCTTAGGGAACCCCGTTCCAACACCCCTGGTATGTAGATATACTGTATGTTATGTTTTATTTAAATTCTCCTCCTGGTTTGTCCAAAACAAAAGATATATTCTTGAAATTAAATGCCATAAAATTATGCGTCCTAGAAAATGTTTTGTATTGGAAATATTATGGGGGCACATTTCTTAAATGTTTGCTTCAAGAAGATGCAGATAGGATTACAAAAGAATTCCATGAAGGGGATTATGGAGGTCATCAATACTGGAAAACCACTACTAATAAGATCCTTACGAATGGTTTCTTTTGGCCTACCCTTTTCCCAGATACCCACAAAATGGTAGCCACTGTCATAAATGCCAAATCTTTGAGGGAAAAATAAATTTGTTGCCTCTGCCTTTACAACCTATCTCTGTTGAAGCTCCTTACTAGCAATGGAGTTTAGACTTCATTGGAGAAATCCACCATCCCTCCTCTGGCCAGCATAAATGGATACTCATTGCTATAGAATATTTCACCAAATGGATAGAATACATCCCTTCTAGAAATGCTACTGACTCAGTGATCATCGAATTCCTTGAAATCAACATCCTGTCCAGATTTGGTTGTCCTAGGAAAATCATTACAGATAATGCTGTTGCTTTTAAGTCCAAGAAGATGATATATTTTTTCCAAAGGTATCACATTTCTTTGGGTCATTAAACAGCTTATTAACCTCAAGGTAATGAATTAGTTGAGTCCTCCAACAAGAGCTTATTCAATATCATCAAAATGTTGCTGGAAGATGACAAGAAATCTTGGCATAATAAGGTGATACATGCAATGTGGGCTAACAGACTAACCACCAAGAAATCAATTGGCATGTCACCATACTAGTTATTCTACGAAATGGATGCAGTTTTCCCAACATCCCTAGTAGTGCCAGCCATGAAGCTCATTCAAGAAGTGCGGGGTGAAGAAAATGATGTGCAAAGAAGAATAAGCCAGACCATTCAGCTGCAGTAGTCTAGAGAAGAAGTGTACAACAGAACCCAGGTGGTGCAGGAAAATATGAAGAAGATTTTTGATAGCAGGAAAAAATCCAATGATTTCAAAATAGGAGATAAAGTGTTGAAATGGGACTCCATATGAGAAGATAAATGTAAGCATGGAAAATTCGACAACCTATGGAAAGGGACATACATTATTCATTCTTTTAGAGGAGACAATGCATTTTTCTTGCAAGAAATGGATGGAACAGAGCTGTTTGGAGGTCTTGTCAATGGCAGGATGCTAAAACACTATTTCTGCTAAAAAACATATAAGACTTTCATCATTGTAAAATACCATAGCATTACAATTTTCAGTAATTCATGGGACTAGGTTGAAGCCTGGAGTGAAGGCCATAAGCCTAATCTGTGTAAATATATATATATATATATATATATATATATATATATATATATATATATATATATATATATATATATATATATATTTATTTATTTATTTATTTATTTATTTCTGAAAGTGTTGAAAATTAAAACGCCACTACCTTTGTAAAGAGTTTTTGTGCATCCATACAGTTTAAGCATGGTTGTACAATTTTGAATTTATTGCTGATAGGTTAGAAAATGCAGATTAGCCAAACTATTTAATATTAGCTTATCAGTAGGTAGGTAGAAAATGACATTGGTTCAACAACCTAATCTAGACCAATAGGAGAAATAAGGGGATAGGTGATAGGTTAGAGATTCAAAAGAAAAATGATGTCGAGGTCTGCAAGTCTAAATGCACCCAAAAAGAAAGAAAAATGATTACAATATTAGATTGGTTAGGTAGGTATGCAAATGAGCTCCTAATGCTTTGAGCATGTTTTGAGTTTCAGTATTCAAGCTACCTTGCAAGTCTCAGGAACATGTGTGTTCCAGACCGCAGTTTGCAGAAAGCACTGACTTCACTTTGGAAGTTACAACCTCAGAAGTTACAGCCACAGAAGTTTTAGTAGATCAGGTTGTAGAGAGGGATCAACCCAATGGATCAGGCTACTAGTCAATGGTGTTCTTGACAATCCTAAAGGAGCTGCCATCCCCAGATGGAGCCACTATTAGACTCCTGTATTTTACAGTTTCACAAGGTGACTGACTAATCCTTATGTTTTTCATGTTGAAAATAATATTCCATGACTATCATTTATTTTCAGAAAAATAAGGAAGGTCCTGACTGTCAAGAGTGTCAAATGGGTCTATCTTCCATTTAGTTCAGTTCAAAGAGGAAAGACATTGCTAATTAAGTATGATGATGAGAAAGATCCATACTACCTTCATTTATTCCATCTACCCTTTTCTTACCTTCATTTTACCAAATCTTGACACTCCCCTACTCTGAAATCCCATTTGAAGTCCTAGAACCCACATACATAACCTTTTCGGACTTACTGCTTCATAAGACCCACTTGTGTTGAAAAATCCGAAAAATTCTAAGCTTTGCCCGCATTCCGCGACCCACAAGTTTCCAGCCTCTCTTTACAAATATTTCCAAAAAACTTAAAATTTCCGATGTGATATGGTAGGACCCACCTAAAACCTTTATACATTACCAAAATCCGCATATAAAACTTTGAACTTCATAATCTCCTTACCTTCCGCCTTTTCGCACTTGCCAAAATTTAGTGCATCGCATGGCGCAATTTGCAACATTTATAAGTTACCTATAAGCGCCCACAACTTTAAAGATTGAAGTTTGTGATGTGATGCAATTGCATATCGCGCACCGCAAGTTTAAAGGGTTACCACAGGAGGTAAAGGTTAAAAAGGCCAATATGCGATATGTGATATGGTGGAGCCCAAGCGCAAATCGCAAATCGCAGATTTTTCAAGACAAAGTACAAAGGAAAATGTTAAAATTGATAACATGAAATGTGCGATGGGTGGGACCTGAGCGCAAATCGAAAATCGCAAAGTTTAAAGAATGAAGTGTGGAGATAAGAGTGATGATCACTAAAGTACGACAAGGGATGTTGTGGCAGGGCAACATGGCGATGACATGGCAGATGACACGGCAGTGACATGGCAGGGTGACGTGGCCCTAGCCTCACAGTCTGCAATTGGTCTATGATGACATGGAAGATGACATGGCAAGATGACGTGGACCTAGCCCGCATACCGCACATCATAGGTCACAAAGGATAAGATGCAAGGGTAAAGGTTAAAAAGGCCAACATGCAATATGCGATGACAGTGGGGCCCAATCACATATCGAGCATCACAAGTTTTCAAGTTAAAGTGCTAAGGAAAATCTTAAGAATTATGCCGGGCGAAGTGCGATGTTGACCTGGATACGATGTATTTCACAACAAATGCCTAAAATTTTCAAGTCCGGGCAGACCCACTAGCCCCTCTCCTCGTCACGTCTAATTTAAACTCCTTGCAACTTCCCACTACATCCACCCTCCTTTGCACATCACACGGCACACAACGTTTCCTGGACCCCACACTGTATTCGAACTTTATCATGAGGGGGGGTCTGAAATGGGTGGTATCCCATACCACCCATCCAGCTAACGTGTCGTGCCCAGGTATCTTCTGCACCCCCCCCCCCTCCAACACCGCTTACCACTTCCACCCCCCTCTAGAAAGCCATTGCGCCATCTCATAAATCAATTCGCCCTTTTTGACCGTTGCATGAATCCCTCGTGCCACGTTTCCGCTCCCGCTGTCTGTTTTCAACCATAGCCTTTCTCGTTCAGATAGTTTTTGTGCCATAAATGGTCAGGCTGTTACCCAATGGACTCGCACGACCCCCTCACCTCCATATTGTTGATTATATATCCAAAGATGACATAACTACAAAGTTTACTCTATAGTTATTACCGAATTGATAACAAAGATTTTAATTTGAAGGTAATACTAAAGGACATACTAATTGCGAAGAAGAGCTGTCAGCATTGTGCAAAACTGGATTACATGGCTCCTTTAGACTATTAGTCCCGGTTACTATCCCCGCTACTATATCCTGTCCCAGTGCTGATCCATCATAATTTCCCTTCTCAATTTCCCTTCTCTATTATCCCTTTCTCCATTACAAGTTTGTGAAAGAAGAAGGTTTGAAAATAAATGCCTCCAAAGCCAGTTAAACAGCCTTTTAATCCAA
The DNA here is from genome assembly GCA_034641835.2 of Pinus albicaulis. Classification (NCBI taxonomy): domain Eukaryota; kingdom Viridiplantae; phylum Streptophyta; class Pinopsida; order Pinales; family Pinaceae; genus Pinus; species Pinus albicaulis. The sequence continues at coordinate 1,366,745,536 of CM076572.1, read as the reverse complement.
TGGTCTACCCACCAGTGGACTTGGATCACTTAGCTCTAGCAAACAGAGATTAAAAAATTCATGAAACAAAGTTGGAGCTGGATTTGTTTGATGTTTACTTCTAGTTTGAGGATCAATTCCTCGAAGGAAAGGATGACCTTAGCCTATGGGAGACCCATTTGCCATTTTACATCTTCCCAAAGACCCATAGTTTCCCAGAGTTTGTCAGGAAGTGTCGGAGCTATTATGATATTAAGCAGAGGACTGTAGTCACCCCATTAGGAGAAATCTTGTTTGCAATCAATGCCCTATACATCCAGCAGATGATGCAGGCCCCCACTTATGAACATGTGGTCCCTTTCTCATATGAAGCCCTCAGAGAATTGTATCAGAACCTAGATCCTGCTAGCAGAGCCAAAACCCTAAAGTTGTCCATGACCCCTCATACCCCAATGCCTGCAAAGAACCCCGCTATCCCTCTTCTACCTTTTATGAGAGAAACCAACACATTATATATGTTTTATCTTATTTTTTAGGTTATCACACTGATCAGTGGGTAGAGGAAGCTGTGATAGGTTTCTTGTCCACTCTTTCCCCAGGAGCTAAACCCACAGTCCTATTCAATTATGCTCAATTTATTGCAGAGGCCATTCATGAGCAGTTTCTGAAGTTTGATATAGAGGAATTTTTCAAATACTCCTCTATGTTGGTGTATATGTTTGTCCATTTCCAGTCTAGAATGTTTCACTTTCAGATGTATAAATTAAATGAAGATAATGAGCACCAGTCTATCATATTATGGACTACCATGCTACTAAAAGATCAAAAGGACTTTACCTACAAGGATTTTTGGGATTCATTTGCGCACCCAGCCATCAACACACTCAATGATGCAGTAGAGCCCAGGATAAATTAAGAAATCATAAGAATCATGCAACTAACAGAATGAGTGAAGACAACAGATTTGTATTTGTATCAAAACTTAACAGAGGTTCGAGTATATGGAAGTGAGCTAGCTCCCTACAAACTGCCAAATTTCCTCTCCATGAGGGTCTTTGCATTGGAATACATAAGTAAAATGATAAATGCAGATGAGCTCCACTTTGTCTCTGCAAAAAAGAAGACTCGGTTTAGGATCAAATCACAAATTGGACCCTTCATCTTCAACAGTAGAACAGCCAGGGAGGAAGCATAAAATATGCTGAGGAAGATGGGTTTCAGCCACAGCTTCACTTGGTCTTATGACCCTACAGGGATCATCTCCAAGAAGAGGGTAGAAATCAAGTCCACACCCTATGTTCACATACACAGGCCTTCAATTGAACAATAGGCCAATCAGACAGAATGGGAAACTAATACCCTCCATGAAGAAGAAGAGCTAGTATTCTCCACACTAGGTGTCCAGACCCCAATATCACAAGGAAGAAAAGACAAAGGTAAAGAGTAAGAAAAGGAGGTAGGGAGAAAAAGGCCCAGAGAGGATCAGTCACCTTCAATGAATGATACCTCTAGCAGAGAATTCAAAATAAGATATAGGAAGAGGGCCCAAGTGTGTATGAATATTGATCAAGGAGGGGAATCAGAGTAGTAAATAATGAAATCCCCTGCATCTACTACCATAAAATTTCTGCTGCAGCAAGCCTTACAGACATCTAATTCCAGACCAGTTATAGAGGGTCAAGAAAGTTAAGTTTATGATACGTTCAAGGAAATAAAATTGATAAATCAAGTGCTAAAGACCAAAACGTACAACCAATTCTAGAAGAAGACCCCAAGTTCACAAAGCAGGCTACTGTCTGTTTTTTACAGTAAGAAGAAAATGACACATATGACATTTTGAGATTACAAGAAATTTTCATTTTAATTTAATGCCAAGGACATCCACCCCATTGATCAAATGGAATTGCATAAGAAGACTAGAGAGATGGTCTCCTCCACCCTGACAAGTAATGCTATGAGCTTGTCAAAGTTGCAGATATCTCTATCCAATACTCAATCACAACTCAGGATAGACAAGATATCTGCCATGGCTAAAGACTCAAGGATTAAGTCTTTAGAAGATTTAATAGGGAAGTTGGGCCATGACCGAACCAATGTTCAATCCATGGAGAAAATTTTAAAGAAGAAGAATGTTGATATAGCAGCCCTCAAGAAGCAAATAAAGATACCAGTAACAGAATATCCCCTGGCCAAAGGCATTGAGTAAGAGGCATCACATAAGGCAGAGCTATTAAATTTGGTTGTAGAACAGTCTACCCAAATCAAATAGATGGAGAATGAGATGGAGAAACTGTTGAAATAGAAAGAAGAGGTAGCTCAGGGTACACTCAACCCAATGGAAGTTACCCCCATCTCAACAATTCCAGCAGTTATTCCCATAGCTGCTAGTACACCTAGTATGATAGACTAGCTATCAAAGGCCATGGAAAGCATGACCCTAAAATCACAAGAGATCCAAAAATTGGAAGCACAAATTGGCATCCTACAAGATCAAAAGGCCAGGACTGAAACCGCCCACGAGGTAGCCAAGAAACATATCGAGAGATTGGAGAAGGAAAAAAAGTAATTTGTGGATAGTAACATTTTGGGGCAAATGAAGTTGATAATCTAGGGTAGTATCACTAAATTAGTGGAAGAAATGTGGCGCTCCATCAACATCATTTTTGAACAAAAATAATTGGTGGAAAAATGTGCAGTGGCCATTGAAAAAGAAAATCAAGAAATAGGAAACATGCCAAAAATAGTCCCTAAGATTATAGAATTCCTGAAATCTAAGACCAGCTATGAGCTCAAAGTGCTATATGTACCAGACATAACAACTACCATAGTGGAAGTGAAGAGGATCCTCATTAACAGAGATTTATTGAGGCAATTGGAGGAGAAAGACTTGGCCATCAGTAGATTCCTAAACAAGATCGAACCCCTGATCACCAAAGGGTTTCCCTCAATGATTGTGACTAATAAGACGCTGATCCCAAGGGAAGATTATTTGATCAAGCTCACAGAAACAACTAAATATGTCACCAAATTCACTAGCATCCAAGGAAGAGTGACCGGGAAAGTTATCTGTGATCTGTTGAGGAATGACATCTTTATTCAACATGAGCTGAAGCATGTTTTCCTTACTGGACCTACTTTCAACAAGCACACAGAGGTGGACGAAGTATACCGACAAGTTATAAGCACGAAGATCCCTAGCCAAAGAGATTGGAATAGACTGTGTACACTTCAAGATTGAAAAAGTATAATACACACATCAGCACAACCACTGGTTGATTAGCAGTGCTAGCAACGCATCCTCCTTTATGATCTATTCAGTGACAACCTAGAGAGAGAAAGACAAATGTCAGAACTGCCCAGTGTTTCCTCCTCACAACTGTTCCAGCCACCTCCAAATCGTATGTTGGAGTCACAAAGAGTCGCCTAAGTTTTTACATCTTTAAAGAGTTACCGAAATTAATTCTACAGGCGGTGTTTTCAAAGATTTTCTTTATTCAGGCCTTGCATGGCCACATTTGTCTAATTTCAGTTGTTTGTAATAAATAATGGTTTCCAGAGTAGATTAGGGAAAACCGACTTGGTTGTTAGTTAAATATTGCTAGAATTTGCATTAGCAAGGGATGGATATTTTTGCATCTGTATTGTAAGAACTTCTATTGGAGCACTATAATGTTGGAGCTGGACATCAATAATCAAAGACTGGTTACAATATTCTTGAGATGTGTTAAAATGGTGGTGTGTATCTTCTTTGTTTAAATTTTCCCATTGTTTTCTATGTTGTGTATCCGCTCATCTAATTGTAAATCGGAAATTTTAGATTAAGATTCGTTGTTAGAGCACCTTAATTCTGTCTGCATTTACAATCTAAATTTTTTTGCTGCTATCTGATTAAATAATTCTTAATTTCTCTTTAGTCACTACTAAACCTTATTGTTTCCTTCACCTCATAATTCATACAGCTCTTAAGATCTGTTTCGTACAGTTAGCTTGCCCTGTGATTTTCTCTTGATTTTTATGTGCCATTCCAGCCTTTGACTCCATCACCCAATGGAATAGCCTCTACAACCATATATGTCCAACCACACAATAAATCAAACAAACAACCCCCATCACTATAACTAGCCTAATATTAGTACTTATAACCAACAAGTAAAATCGATTTAAATCATAAAACAGAGAGAGCCCTCTATGAGTCTAGGAAGGCTAGGTCCTGGACTCCAAAGTGGTTTGATGTTGTGGTTTATAGTTTATTTTTTCCAATCTTCTAAATTATAGAGTGCTAACAGTACTATTAATTGATGATTCATGTCGGGTTTAAGAAAAGTAAGTATTTTCTCCTCTGTGCTTGACTCCACCTATGGCTTTGATCTTGGATCTGTTAATGCATCGTTGCTCATCTATCGCTCCTGCAACCCTACCACTCGTGCCTCACTTAATTACGCTGGTATTTTAATTCTTTGCAACATTGTGTGTGTGTGTGTGTGTGACCAATAATAATAGCGAGATTGTAGAAGGACTGGTTAAAATATTTGATCATAAAATTAGTATCGCTCACTCCACACTTCCTTGTTTTTTATTAATTCAACCAAATATAAATATTACATCATATATTTGATCCAGATCCACAAATATAGGATCAAATGGACCAATTTTGGTAAAATGAAACAAATTACAACAAATTTCTAAATTTAAATAATTGTGTGGCAAGAAAAAAAGTTATCCTAACAGATCCACCCATTGAGGAACCAACCCATCTCGTAAAGGAATTTTTACCTCTCGGTCAATCAAGTTTTTATAGATGCCCCTGCATCATACTTCCAAGGAACAAAGAATTCATGGGATCCTGCCCATGAGCTCTTCAACAGTTCTGCCACTTTTCTGTAGTAATATAGCAGTCATCTAAGTTCCATCAATAATTGGATTGTCCTTCCACTTAACCAAGTACTCATAGTATTCCTTTCTTTCGGTATTCTTAATCAATCTCTTGTCAAAAATTCACTCTAGTTGCAAAGGAGTTGTGGATGGTAACTACTTCTACCACTAAATTGGTTGTTTTCCACTAACTTCTGTTGCATTTAACTCTTCTCCCGATTGATACTTGTATAGTTCTACAATATTTAAGATGGGAGAGATGCCAATCCTGGTGGAAACTCTATCTCATAACCATTGGATGAAAATTTCCTAAGGATATTACAAGGACGAATTTTCTTGAATTTTAGTTTATTGTATTATCCTTTAGGAAATATTTCTTTCCTCAAGTATGCCAACATAAAATCTCCCACTTTAAATATATGTTCTCTCCTATGGATATCTACTCTGGACTTATATTTGAGGCCACTCTCTTGCAATCTCTCTTTCAATTATTGATAGATATTTTGCATAGTTGTACCAAAGTCTTCCCCTGTTGCACTTCTGTGTTCTTCTCTTCCCAAGTTTTTGAGTTCATGCACTCCTCTTGGATGCATCCCATACATAATATGAAAAGGACTTTGACCAATGCTTTTTTTGGGCGAATCATTATGGGAAAATTTAGCCTGGGAAAGCACCTAATCCCATTGCTATGGATGGTCTCCAATAAATCTTCTCAATATATTCCGCAAAATATTATTAACTACTTTAATATACCCATCATTTTGTGGTGATAAATTGAACTAAAATTCAAATAAGTTCCAAGTTTCTTCAATAAATTCCTTAATAAATTTCCCAAGAATCAAGTATCTCTATTTGAAACAATTCTTTTGGTCACTCCATGCAATCTCACTACTTCTCTAAAGAATAATTTAGCAATATGGGTGGCATCATTGGTTTTAAAACAAGGGATGAAATGGGTCCTTTTTGAAAATTTGTCCACTACAACAAAGATTGCATTGTTACCCTTTTTAGTTTTTTGCAAACCCAATACAAAATCCATGCTTACTGAATCCCATGGTCTATCTAGAATTGGTAATGGCATATGTAATCTTGTATTTTGGCTCTTTCCATTTGCATGCTAGAAAATTCTAATTTTGCTTAGAAATTTCTACACATAAATCCTCATATTTGACCAATAATAGAAATACTTTAGCTGCTCATAAGTTTTATCATGTCCAAAATGTCCACCAAGGCCTCCACTATGTTTCTCTTTAATTAAGTCCCTCGTCGATCACTTTGGAACACAAAGCTAATTTTTCTTAAACAATAATCCTTCTTAAAGTATGTAATCGAGCCACAAACTCCTATCTTGAGTTTCTAGGTTCTTGCAAGCTTTGTAAGCCTCCTTAAAATCTAAATATTCCTTATATGAATCCTTGGTGAAGTCAAACCCCATAATCTAGGCTTGAATTTCCTATATAATCAAATTCCTCCAGCTCAATGCCTCAATAATTTTATTATCTTAGACACTAATATGCTTAAAAAAAATTGAAGTTTTGGAGATATCCAATCCACTTGACATACTTTTGACTTAATTTAGGCTACTACATAATTTACTGTAGGATAGGATTATTTGTATACAATAAAAACTCTTTAGATATTAAATAATCTCTCCATTTTTTTAGAGCTTGTACCACAACATAAAACTTATTGTCATAAGAGGTATATTTTCTCCTTGCCTCATTCAACTTCTTGTTGAAATATGTTTTGGGCTTGTCCTCCTGACTTAACACAACACTAATCACTTCTCCATGAGCATTGCACTTCACTTGAAAAGCCTTGATAAAATATGCTAACCCTAACACATATTGTTCTGTAATCTTCTTCTTCAATAGATAGAATCCCTTTTATACTTCAAGAGTCCACTGAAATGGTTTTTTTTCTTAATTTATGGTCTCCACAATTGGAGCACTCATCCTGCTGAAATTCCTAATGAACTTCCTGTAAAAACTAGTCAAACCATGAAAACTTCTAACTTCAAAAATATTTTTAGGAGAGGTCCAGTAAACAATAGATCTTACCTTCTCAGGATCCATCTTCATACCATTCTTGGATATGACAAAGCCAAAATATATAACCTCTATCTCTAGGAATGAACATTTCTCCAAATTGATAAGAATTTTTTCTTGTTGCAGCTTCTCTAACAAATACTTCAAATGCCTCAAGTGCTCTTCTTTGGAATGGATGTAGACAAAGTTGTCATCTAAATACACAATTACAATTTTCCCTATTAACTCCTTTAATATCTCATTCATCAATCTCATAAATGTACTAGGTGCATTTGACAACCCAAATGGAATGACCAGCCATTCGTACAACCCATCATTGGTTTTAAAGGTTGTCTTCCACTCAGCCCCATTTATAATCCTAATATGATGGTACCCAATTTTCAGGTCAATATTAGAAGAAAAACTATCATCGCTCAAACAATCCAATAAATACGTACCTAATTGTGATAATGTTCAATACTCTAGAATCTATACACATGCACCAACCTCCATCTTTCTTAGGACTCAACATTATTGGCACTACTCATGAACTAAGACTCTCTATGATCAACTCTTTATCTAAAAAATCTTGCACTTTCTTTCTAGTTTCTTCATTATTTTGAGGGGTAATTCTGTATGAAACCTTATTTGGTATAATTTCTCCTGGTATCATGTCAATATGGTGACTTGGACTTTTCACCGTTGGAAATTCATTACGCAAGTCATATACTATGATATCACCATACCCATTCAAAATATCTTGAATCTCAAAAGGAAAATCATTTATGGTAGTGGAAGTAAGAATTAGCTTAGGTTTACATACCATATCAAAACTCACATCATCAACCTCCATTTGCAACAAAAATTCTTTCCTACTCAACAATAATGTCTTGGAATCACTACTCTCTGACATCCCCTCTTCCTGTAAAGGAAACAAGGTATGGTTGATTCCATCCTGAAAATTGTAAATATTCTTCTTCCCATTATGCACAACACCTTTGTCAAACTCCATAGTGTACACAACAAAATATGGCACACATCCATGGGCATGATATCACACAAGTTTTTATCCTTGTAGATTCTTGTCTACAACTCCACTTCACAGTATTCATTCACCAACAATTGATGACATTTTTGAAGCCATGACACCTTATAATTTGTTGGATGTTTTATATTCCTCAATTCTAACTTCTCTAGTACTTCTATAGACACCAAGTTGTATGTGTTGCTACTATCAATCACCATTTTGCAACATTTCACATGGAATTTACAAACAGTTTTGAATAATTCCTTCCTCTGAGCTGGCTCAATAGCTTCCTTCTCTGGTTTCAACAACACTTTCTTAAGTAATTGAGACTCTATTGTCTCTGGTACATTCTCTGCCTCTTGTAACTTTGGCTCTCCTTCTTCTATTGGGACAAAAACAACATTTCTCTGGATTTCCTCTATTTTTTCTGGACATTCATATGCCATTTGTCCAAGCTTTCCATGCCTGTAGCAAGATATATCTCTTCTCCATCCTCTGGAAAAGAATATTCAGCCTTTGAAATCTCTCTCTTTTTCTCATTGTGGACTTGAGCTACTAGCTCCTTCTTTTTGTGTTTTAGATTTCCCTTTGGTTGACAGTTGTCCCCTTCCTCTAGCAGCACTTTTTCCCTTACTAGATTTCTTGCTTGCAAGCTTCTCCTCGGCCTTAAAATCTATATGGTATGCTTCCTCTACTATTTTGGGCGATAACACACCAATTTCATCTTTAATGCATAACTTGAGACCATTAATGTATCTGGCTATCTTCTTTGTAGACACTTCTGCATATATAGCCCCGATGTTCACCTTATATAACTCTTTTGTGTACTCGCTTATAGTGTTTAATCTCTGCCTAAGATTCTAAATTTGTCTAAATAATGTGAGCTAATAATCCTTTGGTAAAAAATTACCTTTGAGATTAGCTACCATTCTGTCCCAATTCTTAATATTCCTCTTATTCTTCCTTCTCCTTTCAAACTATACTCAATCCCACCATAAAGTTGCATGTCCCTTCAATTTGGTGACAACAAAATTAACCTTCTTCTATTCTTCCATATCTTCATACTCAAATAATTTGTCCATATTTTTAATCCATTCAATAAGTTCTTTTGGATTCATGCTTCCAGTGTAAGAAGATATATCATGTTTCACCTTTGTAACAGATGCTAAAATTTCTTTCAATATCCTGGCTTCTACAAAATCTTCAGCTACTTCTTCTTCTCGAGATTACTCTTCTTCCTCGCTTACATATCCGACTTCAGGTTCTCTATGCTTGCTAGTTTCCATGGCTTCCATTATTTATTCCAACTGCTTCATAACTCTCATTGCTACAATGTTCAATACTGCCCTTTGTCCTCTTCGACCTCCTCTAGCACCTCGTCCAATTTTTTGTGTCATAGTTAACTTATTTTTTCCTAGAGAAGATGTAGACCTACTTTAGTTTTACTGTTGTATGGGAAATTTAAACCAAAATATTTCCCCTTTTAATGGTAATTTTTGAACCACCACATCCAAGACAGTTCATATAAATAAAACAAAGAGAAGTAAATAAGTCCAAATCCCAAATAACCACCGTAACCGAGCTTAACAAGCTCCTAAAGGAAGAGTGCTTACCTATTAAAATCACATCTTAGGTTTTATAACAATGTTACCTCCCGCAACTTTATTCTTCCAGCCCTCGACACTGATGACATGATCACTATATTGGAAATGTGCTCACTACTGAGAGGGGGGGTGAATCAGTAGTGACAATGTATACGTTAAAATTCTTTTCCAATTACTAGTTCACAATCACACATTACATCATTAGTATATTATCTCATATAATGCATTAACCAACAAAGAAAATACCATGACCATCACATGAAACCCATAACATAATAAAAACAATCACATGCACAAAAGACACAAAGATCTCTGGTGGAAAACCCCCCTCCAGGGAAAAAACACCCTTTGTTGTTGTTGTTTCTATGATTTATATTTTATTAATTAACCAATTAATTTTACATCATCATGGTTGGCTATGCCCAGCAAGGAATTTTTGCTTATAACATCGACTAGGTGAACACCCATCCACTGGATACTGTTATCCCCTAAAAGTATCACCCAACACCCATTGGACTATGAGATTTATACTTCCTCTATTGAAGCTACCAACACCCATCGGAAAGGAACACACATACCTTCTTCACAAAGCTATCTATATCTGTTGATACTCTAGGGCCACATTTCAAAATGGACCCCTACACAAAGAAACAACAACTTTATCGCTTTGAAAACATCAAAACATATGAACATTAATCTATAGAACATCCCCAAATCTACAAATACAATGGTTGCAACTCAACTCATATCACTACAACACCCACTCACAATCTCATCACACAATCAATCAAGCTACTCATAGTTATCCCTCACATCCACACACCGAACTCAACACACATGGAAACAATACATTAGCTACAATTAATCTAAAATCAAAAAATTAAACATGAACCAATACTACAACTATGTAAATCAATTTTCAACCCCTACAAACACAAATAAATTAGTCACGATCAAGGAGAAATTATCACCTTATCTCCTCCTCCATCAAGCTCTCAATATCTGCAATAGAAACATGCTTTAAACTCTAGCATTTTCCTATGAAACTCTTCTGCAATAGGAACTCAACCTCTCGGTTCTACATAGGCCTTAGTTCTCTAATATGTGCTCTGTGTAACCACACAAATGGAGGAGGTGCTCATTTATTTAAACAATTCCTCCATCTTCTCCACTACTCAGTCGATTGTTAATTTTTCATAGGGTTATATTGTTCTTTTATTTGATAATTTAATTTCTTCATTAACACTCTACATTCACCCCATAACATCATAAAATTACTCGTATTTACATCATTACTCAGCAACATATGCAACTATATAGAAATAAAAATATCATATGATCAATGCAGTGGAACATAAAGGAACAATAGAAGAAAATCATTCACACATAGAGACACTACGATTGGTCGGAGACTAGGGAAAAACCCACTATGGGGAAAACCCTTTGAAATTATTCTTCTTATGATATCATCATAAAATGATTCATAAAAAGAGACTACACTTATCCATATCTTCATCTATGCAACTATTCAACAAAACAACTACAACATCCTTGGAATGAACCCAACAATGCTTATACTCAAAAACATGGTTATGAAGTTTGTATTGAACCGTCACTGTCTATAGACAACTACCGAACCATGCGGTCGTTGAATGAAATATTTGGAAGTCTGGTATTTCATATTTTAGGTCATAGTCACACCGAGGAGGTGACAAGCAAGTAATAATAACTTCCTAGACACTCCCTTACACTTGACATGTGATCGATAGGGGTCAGATCTGAAATGTGGAAACCCTAAACCCCTAGTCGCCTGGATGAAGAGTTGTTCATTCAACTAGAAGGCTCCAATCGTACATATTTTAATGTGGTCAAATTCATCCTGTGATGTGCCTATAACTGAGGTCCAAAGCCCTATATTAGCGATGCAAGCTTCGGACCCTGCAATTTCACCTCACACCAAACCTATTCCTCTACAAATGATATTTAGACCTGTGCGAGAAAAAAACAAGATAGAAGAGTGTCTCATCATTGTGTATAAATTAGGTAGAGGACACACGTATTTATAGCTTTCCACAGTGGTGCATTTTGATTTAGGGCTGACCTTGGCAAATATGTACATGTGGGCGTTTCTTCATAAATACACTTTCCCTTATCCAATTGAGTGATCTTTAGGTCGATTTCGGTCCTCTCAAAAATATTAATTAAATAAAATAATTATGTGCATTAGATGAGCCATATAAAGTGGAATTTTACCGAAGTTTCATATTTAACACTGATCAATGTGTTCACACCTCAAACACTAAATTCTACTGTTGACTTAGTCAATAAAAACTTCTCCATAAAATTAAAATTAATTTCCTTAACGTAAAATATCGAAATATCTTAGATGCACAAGGAACAAAAAGGAATTTTTTTATTTTCTTTGGTTGCATGGACAACACTAGACAATCTCAGCTCCGGTCGCTCGCACAATAACTCCAAGCCAGCAACTAGGGAGTTCTAGTCACTCCCACAACTCTACATCCATGTGGTTGGGGTTGTTTCTCTTTAATCTCTCTCTCAACACTACAAGGATTCAAATGGAAAGCTCCATTCACTCCCATAGGCATATGTCCCAGTGACTGGAGAGTTCCAGCCACTCCCATGAGCTTCCTTCCATGCGACTGGGGCTGAAAATGGCCTAAAAAATAAGCATCTTCCTTTAGACTTGCAAAAACATTTCTCCAATGGTTGATAATTATTAGTAAGTCCCTAGGAACCCACTCTAACCTTTGCAACACTCCAGAAATCCACTGATCCAACTCCATCATCAACACAAGTCAAACTAGTTTGACTTGAAAATCATCCGTCGACTGCACTAGCACATAGGCCATCAAAATACTCCACAAATTCTCTAACACGTGCACTAACATCATATGAAACCATTGATCTAAGGTTTGCAACAAATACAAAAGCCAAGTGTTAAACTAATGAACAAACCAAGTTTGCAACCAATGCACAAACCAAGTGTCTCTGCCTCACATGCTATCTACAACTCATGTTGGCTGGTTGACATCAATTCATCCACTAGTTGATCATCATCAGTAAGTCCTCAAGAACCCACTCTAGCCTCTACAACACTCTAGAAATCCACTGTTCCCACTCCATCATCAACACAAGTCAAACTAGGTTGACTTGAAAACCATCCATCATCTACACTAGCACATAGGCCATCAAAATTCTCCACAACTTCTCCAACACCTGCACCAACATCATCTACAACCAATGATCTAAGGTTTGAAAAAAATACACAATCCAAGTGTGAAACCAATGGAAAAAATAAGTTTGCAACCAATGCACAAATAAAGTGTCTCTAAGTCACATGTTATATACAACTCATGTTGCTAGGTTGACATCAATGCCAACCAATAACCACTGCAACCATGCAACATAAACATTTTCCATAGCCACCACATAAACCAATGCATATCATCTCCAGCACAAGACAACCATAGAAATCAATACCATCAAGAAATCATATCATCTCTAACACAATCCCAAGTTGACATCAATTCCAACCTTCAATCACTGCAACACTCATCAACTATCATCACAATATCAATGGAAAGAATATCACCCTTTGGTAATGATGTAAACCCTAGCTGGGTCAACCAAAGCAACCTCATGAAGAAATGAAATCCTCATTTTCTCCCCCTTTGACATCAATGGCAAAGGGAAAAAATCAAGCCATCAATACTCACTGAAAGGCCAAGGATAACATAGTTGATCCAAGCAAAAAACACTCACTCCATAACATGAAAGTAGCAGTAAGAAAAATCTATACTAGCGACAAACCCAAATAATGGCTCCTCCCATACGAATACCATTGTCAACCAACTCCAATAGTAGTAACAAGCCATATCCATCAATCATAACATAGAGAGGATAGCAACAACACATCCTCCTAGGTAGAAACATAACCATCAATAGTAACACATCAACAACAAAAATAATTAACAATAGCAAGAATCTCAAAAATAGCAACACCTCATATGCACCATCAATAGAAACAACACTCAACTCAGTAGTAGCATAAGCATTAGAAAAAATATACCATGAGAAACAATACTCTCTTCATAGTCATAATCAACATCATACCCATCAACAACCACACATCATGAGAAGAAAAAACAAAATCAACTTCATTCACATCAATCAATCACTCTCACCCAAGGAAACAATAAAAATGTCTCTAAGTAGCATGAATATACTCTGACCAATACACATTGATCTCATGGAAAAATAGCAGCACTATACATGTAACCAACCATGCTCCCACAAGTAGTAACATAGTATCCATCTCACATGCAAAACATGTTTCCCCCGAGCATTATAACATCAGGAAGCAGTAGCACAACAAAAGCATAGTGTGGGCAACAAAATATTATGAAAAAAATGATGTGGTATTCAACACTCTCTCATTGAATATGATCCTCTTGAAGATGTACAATAGGCTTCAACTGTCTCACCAAGTTGTTGGACACAATACTTCTACAACAATCATTTCCTCCATTGTGCAAGCAATATGCTAGAGAGCCAAGGACTATAAGTCAAAAAAATTTGCAATAAAAATACAAGGCTTCATAGGCCTATTATATGGCTACAAGAATGATATAATATACAATGCCTCCTCAAGACTGAAATATGACTCCACCCAAGACTCAAGAATGATACATGACATTACAAGGATCCATAATGGATCTGAAATTCCACATATGGTTGTAAGACATAACATATAGTAGCTGAAACAAAGTTGAAATTACTCTCAAGTATCTCGCTAAAGACAATATTGACTTATGACCACGCATACAATATGACCCACGACTGCTGAGACAATGTAGGAAACAACCCATGATCAAGATGAATAACTCCATGCCAAAAGGAAATAAGCACAACTCTATCCAAAAAAATTGCTAGCATGTGTAATGAACTAGCAACCTGCAACAATAATAGTCAACGGCTCCAACAACACAAGTCTTGATGAATAAATCATAGAAGCAACTATCCATCAACATGTATCAATAGAAGTAAGCAGCGAGAATCAATCATCATAACCTCCAGTTGAAGAGTAGTAGAAACAAGCTTATAATCATCAGGAAACCATCAAAAACTCATGCATTATGAGCAACAACATCATCAATGTTTAATATTCCTAAATTAGCATGCAGCTAATTGGAATATTAAATTTTGATTTTACTTCTTAGTTAGAAGAATAAGTGGGTAGAGAGACCCATAAATCTCTTTAGTAGGAATAAATCACTCCAAATGTGAATGGAGGACATCAAAAGAGCTGGATAAAGAAACCCTATGTGTGAACAAGGGATGAAGCATGTGGACTGGGTCAACATTGACCAAATCAAAAATGCTGGTATGGAGGGAGTGGGCATTCAATGAGGGACAACGCAGTTTTGGAGGGAGATCCTTTGCATGGAAGTAGTGGCTTTAATGAGTGGGGCCCAAGGTGAGGAAGCTGACGAAGCATATAAGGAAGGGGATGGCAACCATTGAGGGTATGTTTTTGGATTATTATTTGTTTATGGTCTGTTATGACTTGTGGCTCTCTTCAGATGTTTAGCTAATATTGTAGTGTTTTTTAACACAAGGGTGTTCCTGAGCGGGAATCCCACCTTCATCCTCAGGGTACTTCAAGTGCCTACTCAGGATAATTTCTTGAGCATTATTTCCACATTCTGGCATTTGGCCAAGCTACAACTTTCTTCTATAGCGCAATTTCTGTTTAGAGTTGTGCTAAGTTGCAAGGTGTAGCTGTGGAGGGTTTCTTTGGGCCATTTCTGAGCTTGTCTTCAGTGGAGGAAGTTTTCTTTCCATTGGGAGATCAGTAAGGAAGGTCCATGTGCTTCATATTATATTTTTGCATCAGGCCAGATCATCATCATCCCCTACAGCACAGTTCCAGTCCATGACTGTGTTATTTCAGTGATAAGTTGGAGGGGTTAGTTCAGTGCTCCACTTGGAGTGTTTGCTTTTCAGTGGAGGGACCAGCCCTACACTTGAAGAGTCCATTGGAGGAGTTCCTTTCAGATCTACATCAGTTTCAGCCACCTCCTTTCAAGTGCCCAGTTGCAGAGTTTATTCAGCTCTAGGGTTGCATTCCGACATTCTGATATTTTGTATATTTCCGGAAACCCCTTCTGGGTTGTGTAGGAAAAGTGTGTGGGAGCCTAGATCCCAATTTTTTAGCCTTGTTTGAGCATGCATTATCAGATCCATTTATTTACATTGTTTAGCTACAATATTAGCCACTAAAACTATGTTGTCTTGGCTTCAATGTTTTGTGTAGCAGTGGTATTACATGTATTGGTGCTTTTAGGCATTGAAGGCTTCTCTTGCCTAGATTGAGGGACTTTATCCCCAAGATATTGTACTTATTTCTTGCTGGTATACATAATACCATGGATATATATTTGGTTCATATGTAATGTGTTGACATTTTATACTATTTCCATTATTTTGTTCAAATATAGTTGCTTCCCTATTTGGGAATATTACAGTGGTATTAGAGAATAATCTTGGCTCAGTCTGTGAATACATTGCATCTATGTTATCAGAAGAAGAAGAAGATTCTTACAGAAAGGAGAAGGTTTACCAAAGAGACAAATCCAAGACTCCATTATTTGGAGAAATGGAGGGAAGGAAGTTTTCAAGGCTTCTTCTCCAAACTATGCAAGATATCAATAAAGAAATCAAGGGAATGTGGAGAAAAATACATGCAGATCCATCTAAAATATTTTCACATGAAGAAAGCTCTAGTTATTCATATTATGGGTGTGAGCATTTAGCCACACAATCAGATCTACAATGCTCTACCATGCCTACATTCACAGCAAGAGAGATGGAGGGAGGAGATGCACCAAAGGAGGAGACTCTTGGTGACTATGAGTCAAGAGTACGAATCTCAATCTTAGAGGTTCAAATATCATCTAAAATTCCAATGGTTTTGCAAGATCAAGGAGGATAGAAGGCCTAGCAATCACAATAGAAGCAAGATGTGCAAGCAGCATGACCTGGGTAGATTCTTTCTACCTAATTTTGATGGGTCACCTAAATGTACAGCTAGGGCTTGGGTGAAGGATCTAGACACCTATTTGCAACAGCACCAAGTTTTAGAAGATGAAGCCATTAGAGTAGCAGTGCTGCATCTTGAAGGTAAGGCTTATGCCTGGTGTTTTTATGAAACTTCTTCCTGGAATCATGTAAATGTATCTACTTATGAAAATTTCTCTGGGAAGTTAGTGAAAAGATTTTATTTAAAACTTTCTGAAACATCCTTGGTTGAGCTAGGCAAGCCTAAAAAAACCAAAATTTTGCATGATTTGGAAGGAACCATAAACCCAAATCCATTCCAGAAGGTTATTGAGGGGGTTAGAAACTTGCAGAATACCTTGTTAGAGGCAAGATTCCCGCTTCACAAAGATCTCTCTTCTCAAAAGGAATACATGGAGATATAATTATCAAAAGAGGATCAAGACAAAGAGCCTTTTAATGATGATGAGGTAACCTCCATTAATGATGAAGGGGAGGAGCAGACAAGAGGTAACAGCAATGTCACATCATGAGCAGATCTAGTACCTCATGTAGAGGGAGATGGAGAAATTTCTCCAATTAGAGGAGCCCTTGTATCTTTGCAAGGAGTTCCAAAGAATCTAACATGTGGATATTAGGGCACAATCCATGATAAACATGTGCCATCGTTGATAGATTATGATACCTTGTAGATAAGAGAAGAAAATTATAGGGAGGATGGCCAATATCAGGTGATTAGGAGAAGACACCCCTATCTATTTCAGGAGGTTGATACACAAAAGAGGTAGACTGATTTGCATAGTGAGGGAAGGGACAAATCTTTCCACTCATATATGAAGTCTACTCTTGACATTGATGTCTCATTGCATGGAGGAATTCCATATGGGAGACCACCAGATTAGGAGTTGATGAGAGATGCTTCACATCAGGTTGCACCACTCATAGATCCCAAAGGGGTGAGAACATCCCAGAGGGGTGAGAACCTTGGGAGGACTTGACACAGCGTAGAGAGTCTGGGGTAGGTTCAAGGAGGAGGGAGACATTCTTCCAATATCAGTATTACCCACTCTCACCAAACATATTTCACTGAGAGAAGATGTTTCAGGGATGGATGGCACCATCATGGTGCAAGGAGACCACTCCATGGCTTTGGAGAATCAGAAGATACTTCCACATAGGAAGGACTCTTCCATATTTGGTAGAGGTTGGTGTCCACTCATGCATACATTGGCCAAACTCAGAAAGTTTTTTATGGGTGATAGTTTCTCATGGAATGATAACCTCCAAAACCTTCCACCTTCACTAGAGCGTGAGCAGCTGCAGGAGGAGTAGCAGAGGCAATATTGCAGCATCCCAGTGCATGACTTTGGCATGAGAGATGTCAAAGTAGAGAGCAGAAACATGATAGGTGCTTTACATGATAGATCAACAGCATTGTCATTATTGAGTATTGACCATTATTGGAGATCCCAGATGTTGGTAGAATACTCCAAGGATATATTTTCATGCCGGATTATTGATGACCAATTATCAGATGGGAGATATGTAGTGAGATATGTGGTCATATATTCTCATAGTAGGATCTTCTTGACCGGAGCCTCTAAGCTCAAGGAGAAACTACTACATGCAGCATATCAGGGTTTGTTCTCCAACCCCACTGATTTTATAAGAGCATACTGTACTATCCTGGAAGGATACACTTGGGAAGGCTTCAAAGAGGAGGTGCGCCATCATATGAGGAGATGCGTGGCTTGTTTGGAGGATGAGGAGAGACATAAATCTTTGGTAGAGTTATCACAACCACTTCCTTCCTCATTGGGAGTGAGAGGAGGCCCATCTATGAGACACATTACTAGCTTGAACCAAGTAGATGGTAAAGGTTGTATTTCTGTACATCATGATTCACTTACTATGTATTTTTATTTCCTTACCATTCATGTGCAGGGAATTGCTCCAAGAGGGGGCACTCTTTCTTATATACTTCATGGTTTACTTGGGGGCATAAGCAGTATTGATGATGGCCACTCCCTAGGAGATGTTGGGGAGATGATATCTTATTTAGGGTGTGCTCAATTTGCAGCACACAACATACACCTTCTCCAAGCATGTGAGAAGATTAGGGCAACAAGAAGGTGGTTTGGAAACCACTCATCATATCATATTCTGTGGCAGTTAGGAGTAAAACTACATTGTTTTCACTTGACGTACCATTTTCCTTCTCCGGTATTACACATGGCAGCTAGTATGACTCTGATTATGATCCCATATGTTGATGATGCCTTTATCATTGTTGTGGGAATGATTGGAGAGATGACACATGGATTTGATGTTCCTATTATAGATGAGATTCTCCACATTTCTTATGTTTCATACTTGAGTGAGAATATTGGACAATCCATGATTGCTACATTGGACCTCTTGTTTCCTTATGGGATGAGCCATTTGGGTAACTTAAGCATTTGGGAGATGCCTCTCATGAGCATGTGGGAGGAGCTTTTCTATGAATTACCATTCTGGATGGTGATTCATTTTATATGGATGATAGCTTGGATATTGGAGCTCCAAATGGGAATGAAGGTTCCCTACAGTTTTCAGTTCTATCCTTGCAGTTGCTTGGGGACAAGCAACATTTGGGAGGGGAGGATTGTAATATTCTTAATTAGCATGTAGCTAATTAAATTTTTATTTTACTTCTTAGTTAGAAGAATAAGTGGGTAGAGAGACCCATAAATCTCTTTAGTAGGAATAAATCACTCCAAATGTGAATGGAGGACATCAAAAGAGCTAGATAAAGCACCCCTATGTGTGAACAAGGGATGAAGCATGTGGACTAGGCCAACTTTGACCAAATCAATAGTGCTGGTATGGACGAAATGAACATTCAATGAGGGACAACAGAGTTTCGGAGGGAGATCCTTTGCATGGAAGTATTGGCTTTAATGAGTGGGGCCCAAGGTGAGGAAGCTCACCAAGAATATAAGGAAGGGGATGGCAACCATTGAGGGAATATTTTTGGATTATTATTTGTTTATGTTCTGTTATGACTTGTGGCTCTCTTCAGCTGTTTAGCTAAGATTGTAGTGTTGTTTAGCACAAGGATGTTCTTGAGCAGGAATCCCACCTTCATCCTCGGGGGACTTCGAGTGCCTACTCAGGAGAAGTTCTTGAGAATTATTTCCACATTTTGGCATTTGGCCAAGCTACAACTTTCTTCTACAACACAATTTCTATTTAGAGTTGTGCTGAGTTTCAGGCTGCATTAGTGGAGGGTTTCTTTGGGCCATTTCTAAGCTTGTATTCAGTGGAGGAAGCTTTCTTTCCATTCAAAGATTAGTAAGGAAGGTCTGTGTGCTTCATATTATATTTTTTCATCAGGCCATATCATCATCATCCCCTACAGTGCAGTTCTAGTCCATGACTTTGTTATTTCAGTGAGAAGTTGCAGGGGTGAGTTCAGTGCTCCACTTGGAGTGTTTTCTTTTCAGTGGAGGGAGCAGCCCTACACTTGAAGAGTCCATTGGAGGAGTTCCTTTCAAATCTACATCAGTTTCAGCCACCTCCTTTCAGGTGCCTAGTTGTAGAGTTTATTCAGCCCTAGGGCTGCATTCCAGCATTCTGATATTTTGTATATTTCTGGAAACCCCTTCTGGGTTGTCTAGGAAAAGTGTGTGGGCGCCTAGACCCACATTTTTTAGCCTTGTTTGAGCATGTATTATCAGATCCATTTATTTAAATTTTTCAACTGCAGTATTAGTCGCTAAAACTATGTTGCCTTGGCTTCAGTGTTTTGTGTAGCAGTGGTATTACATGTATTGGTGCTTTTAGGCATTGGAGGCTTCTCTTGCCTAGCTTGAGGGACTTGATCCCCAAGATATTATATTTATTTCCTATTGTTATACATAATACCTTGGATCTATCTTTGGCTCATATGTAATTTGTTGAAATTTGATTCTATCTCCATTATTGTGTTCAAATATAGTTGCTTCCCTATTTTGGAATATTACACAATGACTCAACTTCAATAATCTGATCTAAAATCAATAATGAAACAATAATATATGGAAACAATCCTCAAATAATAACCATGAAACCATGTTAATGTAGCACATCCTCTAGGCATAATATGACCAACACTCCCATGATATCATATGTGCACCAATAAGCACAATCCTCGTCATCCTCAACAAGTACATGTGATAATATTCAAAGTAAAATCCTCATGCGCAAGATTCGATATTATAGACTTGAAGGCTTGGATATTGATTAATTTTGCATGACACAAAAGGAGTAAAGTAACTCATGAGGTAACACATTCAGTGTATAAAACATCAACCATCAACACCAATTTAATGTGCAAGAACTATGCAAGAACACTCCTCAGATATTCACAAAACCAACCAACAACTCTTAAGGCACATGCATGGATCACTAATTATTCCTCATGTGAAAGATGAAAATATAATGAAGTACTATAAATGAGGATTTCAATGAGAGTGATATTATTCTCTCAAGTTATAACCAAGTTCTCTATGAAATCCATAGTATCATGCATGATATAAATTTTATATATACAAAAATATAAAACCATATCAAAACCCCCCTAAGCATATTCCATTTCTCCATCAACTGTTGCTTACTTCATAAGAAATTCATTAGTGTGCATAAATATAAATGATCTTCACACAACATGGATGCAACCACCAAAAATCATGAGAAAAAATATAAAATTATATGCAATATATCAATATTTGTATAACTCCCCCTAGTATCATGCACTTTCCTTCTATGCCTCAAACTGAAATGAATAGATGCATGGAGCCGAAACTTCCCCCTTTTAATCATGTGTACCTATCAAGTTCCGCTTATCTTGAAGCCATCTCCTATTGGGGACAAGACAAGGATCTACTCTCCCTGAGTAGATTATCTCTTTTCAAGACAAAACATCCTTCCTTGAAATCCTTTGAAATTCTTTGTAACTCATCTTTTATCATCCATACTTTCTTTGTCTTCAATGGTGGGATTTCTCCTTTAGTTGGATTAATCATGTCATATTTTCAAGCTAGAGCATTGTGTGTTGGGAAACATACTGAGAGGGGGGGGGTTAATCAATATTTACAATAATCATAATCTTTTCCTTTTATTTCACTGATTTCTATACGCGACTCTAATTAGTCTAACTAGTGTATGCATGCGGCTTTTGTAAAAGAAACATGCGTATACCCAGATAAATTTTAATTATCAACTAAATCTTTAGAAACATTACTTAGCCCTTATCATCAGTTATGCACCAGAGGTTTAAGCAATAGATATGTTCAGTAATAACAGAGTAAATCATCACACATGAACACTGAGATTTTAAGGTGGAAACCCAAGTCGAGAGAAAACCACCGGTGTTGTTGTCTCTGTCTTCAATGTTTATTATATACAAAAATGCTTACAATGTTGTATTGATGCAGACTCATATCAGTACGCAGGAACCCACCTGCAGAAGGCTGCAGCCTTCTCTCGTTTCCCAGCTGCTACTGGAAGGGAGCTTCAACCCCCTAATCTCGTTTACCAACCACTACTAGAAGGGAGCTTCAACCCCCTGAAATGATCACCAGCTTCTACTTGAAGGAAGCTTTAACTTCCACACTGGAGGCTTCTCCCTTCAGAATCAATCCATACCACGTTTCATATATTTTCACACTAGATCCAACACCTTCAACACAACACAATTTTTAGGTCAAAAATAATAGTAATCAACCAATAAGCAGAAAAGTGAGATCACTATAACCAGATCACAACATTAAACCCAAACTTCTATATTAACACGCAGAATCAACTTCAACCCTGATCATTCATAAAACCAATTGTATACGCTACTTTACTTACAACAACGTGCATGTATACGCACTTTCCTATGGACGAACCTGCATATAGATCTTTATATACTAAAATTAGGAATCTGACCAGACTCAGAGAAGATCAGAGACATTCAAGCATACTTTGTTAGATTTACGGAACCATTTATTCAGTCTGCAACATTCATCATATTCAATCACCTAGAAACTGATCATATTTATACATAATCAACTAGCAACATAAACAGTATTAAAAAAAATCTAGATCTACATGAAGACTTCATTGAAAGACAACATAAATATAGCAGAAATGATCAGAAATTTTCTTCAGCAATCTTTAGAAAAAACCTAACTTCCATACGCGCTATTGTTGACACAAACCCGTTGGTATACATGCTTTCACCATGACGAACCAGCGTATAGATTTGTAAATATTACAGTTCTGTGTAACCCTTCAAAGTAGAAAACTTGCTTAGATCATATCTTTTACTTCAGTAATTATGCTCCAGACCACAGATCTAAACAACTCATAAATAGATCATGCAAATACATAGTCATTTTAGGTCTAAAGATCTTGATCCATTATTTTATTCATAAGTGCATCAAAATATCAGATCTATTTATTGAATATGGCCCAATCCATGCAGATATAATTCATACTGAAGTATTAATTCCATTCTCATACATACGCACACCCTTGCACTATAATCTTCTCCTTCTTATGTAGTTTAAGCCTTAGCCAATACCATTAGCAAAAAACCACACAAGTTCTGGTGGTATTCTCTGACGGGATCAAATAGTCGTTATTGCACTCAATATTGTGGCCTAATACCATGGTAAGGACCACTGTTATCATAAATTGAGTGCACAAGTACATACACTACTTTTCTTATTTGTACCCGCGTGTATACATGACTTGTCTTCACCAAAAATGCATATACACTAGTTCTGTATGTATACTCGGGTTCCCTTCATCAAACCTATGGGTATACGTGGGTTCCCTTCATCAAACCTACGTATACATCTTGAAATTTCACCTTAATAATTCCTTTGTTAGAGACTAGAATTCCTTTGTCTGTCACATCTGAGCTGACCTGTAGATACATCAATTTTACATCTTCAAAAAATAGGTTGCTTATCAAAAGGAAACTCATTGAGTAGGTTTCCATCAAGGACAACATATTACATCATAATTCCAACAATCTCCCCCTTTGGACTTTATGGCAAACATGTTGGTGTTTGATCACCACAATTTGTAAATAGACACATCAATCATAAGAATTATTCAAACACCAAGTTACTCTCCCCATTTGACATCAAGGGAAAAGGGTGGATCAATACAATAATGCCGAGATATACAGACCATACTCCCCATGAACACATGTTGAAGCTTCAAAACAAATTCGCAAGACTCTATAACCTTTCCTATCCCCAAGGACGCATACATACCTCAATTACCCAAGCAAGTGGGGTTACATATTTGACTCAAATACCCAACCAATTGGGTCTACATTATTGACTCAAGCACCCAACCAATTGGGTTTACAATTTTGAAAAATTCCATACATGAATGAATATGAAAAGTTATACATCATAGATCTCAACATGACCCTTACATAAAATTTAAGATATGACTTTTATAACCAAGACCAACGGATCTCAAGAGAGAGATCATAATTTAGCAACCAACATAATTCCAAAAATTCATTATTCTCAGCAAGGCTAATTCTCCCCCTAAACCTGTGCATCCTGAACATTTTCAGCAACCAATTCATCAAAGCATCTTCATCAAGTAGATAAATAACAAGGAAAGGAAATGTAAAATGAACACCAAAACCGCAGATTGTACCCATCAAAACCTCGGCAACAGAGCCAAACCATATATGTCAGTAGCATGGAAAAGATTGTTTTGAAGGCTGACCCACAAATTTTATGACAGAAGGATCCATACGTGACTATGCTTCATTAAAGTTGCGTACCAAATTTAATCTGCTGAAATCAAAAATATCAAATCAGAGAGGCAGAGACAACTCCCAGCTCCAGTCTGAGATATTCAAATGCTTCTCTGGGGAGAGGTTTAGTAAATATGTCAACAACTTGTTCTTTGGAGGGAACATACTCCAATTTAACCTTTTGCTCAAGAACTTGTTCTCGTAAAAAGTGATACTTCATAGTAATGTGCTTAGTTTTGGAATGCATAACAAGATTTTTCAAGATACTTATGGCACTTGTATTTTCACATAGGATGGAGATGGGAGGATAACATTTAATTTGAATATCTTGTAATTTCTGCATCATCCAAAGAAGTTGTATGCAACAACCACATATTATGCTTCTACTATAGATAAGGCAATGGATCTTTGTTTCTTGTTGAACCAAGATACTAATCGGGGCCCCATATAAAATGCACCACCACTAGTGCTTTTCCGTTCATCAACATTTACAGCCCAGTCTGC
This sequence comes from Pinus albicaulis, assembly GCA_034641835.2. Lineage (NCBI taxonomy): Eukaryota > Viridiplantae > Streptophyta > Pinopsida > Pinales > Pinaceae > Pinus > Pinus albicaulis. Next base: position 1,366,720,645 of record CM076572.1, on the reverse strand, counting down.
ATCTGTGTAAGCATGGAGAGTAATATCAACATTCTTTGGATACCATAGACCAAAATCTTGAGTTCCTTGTAGATATTTTAATATTATTTTTACAGCCTAAAGATATGACTCCTTTGGATTGGATTGGAATCATCCAACAATCCCAATTGCATGCATGATATCTGGTCTAGTCCCAGTATACTAGGAATCATATATCTATACTTTGGTTGGTGAACCATAGGAGAATCATCATGAGAACTGATGTTACATTCGGTCACCATTGGAGTGCTCACAAGTTTTCATTATTCCATCCCATACTTCTTCATGATTTTCTTGAGATATTTTTATTGTGAGAGAAAGATGCCATCTTTTGCTTGTTGCACTTGTAAGCCAAGAAAATATGATAGTTCCCCCAGCAAATACATTTCAAATTCCTGGTGCATAACAAAAGAAATTTCTTATTCATGGATTCTTTATTACTCCCAAAAATGATGTCATCAACATAAACAACAACAATTAACAGTTTATCAACCTCAATTTTTGTGTATAAGTTAATGTCTGTAGATCCTTTTGTGAAACCTTGTTGTTGAAGATATTTGTCAAGACGATAGTACAATGCTCGTGGGGCTTGTTTTAGACCATATAGGGATTTTTTAAGTTTGAAAATATTTTTTCATCATTTCCCAGAATGAATCCTTCTGGTTGTTCTATATAAACTTCTTCTTATAGATCACCATTAAGGAAAGCAGATTTTACATCCATTTGATAAACCTTGAATTGTTGAAACTTGAAAATGCAAGAAACATTCTTATGGCTTCAAGTCTAGCTACTGGTGCAAATGTTTCTTCAAAGTCTATACCTTCTTGTGTAGCATACCCTTTACAAACAAGTCTAGCTTTGTTTCTAATTACATCTCCATTTTCATTTGACTTGTTTTTGAATGTCCAATTTGTTCCAAAACATTTTTATCATGAGGTCTTGGAACCAATTCCCAAGTATTATTCTTTTCAATTTGATCAAGTTCTTCATTCATTTCCTGAATCCAACATTCATCTTTACTAGCTTGGTTTACATTATATGATTCAATGGTGGATAAAAATGCTAGATAACTTGAAGATCCTACAAGAGTTCTTATTTTTTGTACTCCTCATTCCTTTTCTCCCAAAATTTCAGATTCTGGATGATTCTTTTGAACATACCTGGATGGAGCCTTTTCTCTTTCTGATGTATCTTCTTCTAGTGCTTCATTATGTTATCCTTGTATATTGTTGTTATTTGATGATGGAAAACATTCATCATCATCATCCTCTTTTGTAACTGTTATTTCCCTTTTGGGAGCTGTGAGAGATTCATAAATCACAAAATCAATACATTCAAGAATCTTCTCAATTCTCTTATTATAGCATTTGTATGCTTTACTTATAGAAGAGTAACCAAGAAATATTCCTTCATCTGCTTTAGGTTCAAACTTACCAATTTTTTCAGCATTATTTTTTATATAACATATTCTTCCAAAAACTTTAAAGTACTTCATAGTGGGAGTATTACCATACCAGAGTTCATAAGCAGTTTTATCACTGTTTACATGACCATGAGCCTTGTTGAGAATATTTACTACAGTATGAGTAGCGTCACCCCAAAAGGTGTTAGGAGTCCCAGATTCATCAAGCATAGCACGGTCCATTTGTTAAATTATTCTATTCATTCTTTCTGCCACACCATTTTGTTGTGGAGTTCTAGCTACATAAAACTGTCTTTTATGCCATATTGTTCACAGAAATCAAAGAATTCATCTTATATGTATTCTCCTCCTTGGTCATATCTAAGACATTTGATTTTTAGATCTACTTCATTTTCAACTAAAGCTTTGAATACCTTAAATTTTTCAAATGATTCATCTTTATGTTTTAATAAACCGATCCAACACATTCTAGAAAAGTCGTCAATGAATAAGATATAGTCTTTTTCTCCATGAGCTGAATTTTTCTTTACAGGTCCACATAAATCAGTATGTATAAGTTCAAGTGGCTTACTCTTTTATCCTTCATTTGCATTAAATTTAACCCTAGATTAATTACCGAATTGGCATGATTTGCATATGATACTTTCGGGTAAAGTGATGTTGGGTAGATCATGAACAACTTTGAGCCTGCTTGATTTTCTTATTTGAGAAAAGATCAGATGTCTAAATATTTTGTGCCATAACCAATATTTTGTAGATTTACCTAGATAACATTGCTCTTGGCCACCTTTCAATATATACAGATTTGTTGGTGTTCATTTTCCTTTTATTACAGTCTTTCCTATGTCAAGTTCATGAACCACACACTCTTTTGATCAAAAGAAAACTTCATTTCCTTGATCACACATTTGACTAACACTCAAAAAGTTATGTTTTAATCCATCAACATACATAACATTGTTAGCTTTAACCCTTTCTTTTAGAAAAACTGATTCTTTACCCTTAATGATAGCAAGAGAGTCATTTCAAAAAGTAACATTCTTTTCCTTCTCTAATGCATTGTATGAAATAAGTTTATATGTATCACCTATCATGTGTTTTGAACATCCCCTATCAATGTACCATTGATTTTATTTTCCTTCTGCAAATAAATCTATGCAACAACTTTCAAACTGTAAGTCCTTCCTTATCCATACCTTGGAACTTGTGGATATTTGTTCTTTTGGTTGAAGTTTGCTCATGCATTTAGATTCCTCATGTCTAAAGTTATTTCAAAATGAACATTCAATTTCGTCTTGAAGAGGAGAAAATTTGTTATAAGTATTCTTCTTTATTCATGTCTCATTTATTTTCTTTCTTGCTTCTCTGGTCATGATGGTTTTTTATGCAACACATTGAGTAGATTTGTGACCAAAATTATGACATGAGAAACATTGTCCATTAAAGAATCAATTTATGTGATCATTGAACCTTCTAGTGTTGTTTACCTTTTGACTGATATTTATGTTATTTTCCATTCTTTACTTTTAATGATCATGATTTACATGTACATTATCTTTGTTCTTTTGCTGAGTGATGAAGCTTTGATGGCTGGATTTTTCTACATTTAGATAGCTTGTAGCTGAGGATTTTTCTGACTGAGAAGATTCACCAATATATCCAAGACTTGTCTTTACAAGAGGAGAGCGTTGAACCTTGATAATTTCATATAAGGTTTCAGATCCTTTAGCAAATCTAAGATTTAGGGTTTTTACTTTCTCAAATTCCTTTCTTAGACTTACTATTTCACATTCTAATTTCTCATTGTGGTTCTCCTTTTCTATGAGTTTATTATTTAGATTATCTATGGCTATTTTGTTCTCTTCCAAGAATATTTTGAGTTGAGTGATTTCATCACGAAAATAATTTTCTTCTAAATAATCCATAAAGATATATTTAGCCTCACTAGTGTCTTTTTCAAATGCCATGAGAAGTCTAATATCTTGATCAGATTCTCCTTCTTCACTATTTGACAAGACATCACTATCTTCATGAGTATAGTAACTTTTTCTATTGACAAATCATATCCTCTTACCTTTTGCTAAATCCTTTCCCTTATCATGATTATCTTTATGGGGACATTTAGCAGCATAATGGCCCACTCTTCCACAAGAAAAACATTTGAAAGGAAGCTTACCTCTAAACCTTCCAGTACCAAGTTGAAGTTTCTTTACGAAATTTACCTCATCTTTTTCTGATACATACCCTGATTATTTTTATTCTTCCTTGTCCTTTCCTTTTGCAGTAGCTCTAAAAGCAGCTTCTTTGACTTTAGACGGACCTCCTTTTCTCATTTCAAAAGCATTCAGTATCCCATGAAGTTGAAAAATGCTAAGAGTCTATCTAGATCCTACTTATCTTGACTAGCAGACACTTTTGACTCTAATTTAGGAGTTAGAGATATTAATATTTTATCTACTAAGGTTGTGTCTCTTATGTCTTCACGCATATTTCTCATATGATTTACAATCTCATCTAGACACAAAAAGAAACTAGCAATTCTTTAATCATTATGTATTCTGAGATTTTCATATTGAATTCTCAGAGACTGGAGTTTATCACTTTTTTCCTTGGCATCACCTTAATAGCTGAGAATGATTTTTTCCTATATCTCATTTGTTGTATTTAACAGCATAAATTTGAAAAATTATGATTGAGCCAAACTTCCCAATAACGCATTGACATCTTTTGCATTGATTTCATAGTTCTTTCTTGTTGTTGGATCTATTGGAACTACAGATGGATATTGGTAACCGCCTTCGATTATTGCCCAAACATCTGCTTCAAGAGACTAAAGATAGAATATTGTTCTTTTATTCCAGAAGATTAATTTGTTTCCATTGAAGAGTGGTGGCCTTATATATGTTGTTCCATCTTGATTGCTCATCTTGGATGATCTTCCTTCTAGTGATTAAGCTTCTTCGGAAGGACTTGCTCTGATACCAATTGTTGGGAAAAATACTGAGAAGGGGGAGGGGGGCGATGAATCAGTATTTACAATAATCATAATCTTTTCCTTTTATTTTACTAATTTCCATATGCGACTCCAAATATTCCAACTAGCATATGCACGTGGCTTTTGTAAAAGAAACATTTGTATACCTAGATAACTTTAATGATCAACTAAAACTTCAAAAACATTTCTTAGCCCAAATCATCAGTTATGCATCACATATTTAAGCAATAGATACATGCAGTAATAACAGAGTAAATCATCACACAAAAGGCATCACACATGAACACCAAGATTTTAATGTGGAAAACCAAGTAGGGAGAAAACCACCATTGTTTTTGTCTCTGTCTTCAATGTTTTTTATATAGAAAACGGCTTACAATGTTGTACTTATGCAGACTCATATCAGTATGCAGGCACCCACCTGTAGAAGGCTGCAACCTTCTCTCATTTTCCAGCTGCTATTGGAAGGGAGCTCCAATCCCCTGATCTCATTTAACCACTACTGGAAGGGAGCTTCAACCCCCAAAACTGATCACCATCTTCTACTGGCAGGAATATTCGACTTCCACACTGAAAGATTCTTCCCTCAGAATCACTGCATACCATGTTTCATAAATTTCACACTGGGTCCAACAACTTCAACACAACAGAATTTGTAGATCAAAACTAATAGCCATCAAACAATAAAAAGAACAGTGAGATCACTGTAACCAGATCACAGCATTAAACCCAAACTTTTGTATTGACATGTAGAATCAAATTCAACCCTAATCATTCATAAAACCAATTGTATACACTACTTTACTTATAGCAACCTGCGTGTATACGTGCTTTCCTGTGGACAAACCTGCGTATAGATATTTATATATTGAAATTAGGAATCTGTCTAGAATCGGAGCAGAGCATAGATATTAAAGCATACTTTGTCAGATTTATAGAACCCATTATTTAGTCAGCAGCATCCATCATATTCAATCACGTAGTCACTGATCATATTTATACATAATCAACTAGCAGCATAAACAATATTCAAAACAATCTAGATCTACATGAAGATTTCATTGATAAACACCAGAAATATATCAGAAATGATCATAATTTTTCTTCAACAATCTTCAGAGAAACCTAACTTCCATATGCACTATTTTTGACACAAACCCATGGGTATACACGCTTTCATCGTGACGAAACAACGTATAGATCTATAAATATTATAGGACTGCATAACCCTTCAAAGAAGAAAATTTTCTTAGATCATATATTTTACTTCAGAAATTATGTGTCAGACAACAGATCTAAACAACTCATAAATAGATCATGTAAATACATAGTAATTTCAGGTCTATAGTGATAGAAATAACTAAAAAACACTCAATTACTAAACACACTCATATATTATACAAAAATGGTGTATGTGTAAACAAACTCACACACACTGATTACATTCAGATTACTCTATTAAATAGAGTTTTTGAGATCCAACTTATTCCTAATTTAGAGAGAGAGGTTGAGAGAATTTCTCAACCATCACAAACCAACTTCTCAAATATAGAATGTAAGCATTAACTCCAACATCCCCCCTTAATGATTACATTACATGAATTTATTGAAATCACTCATAAATAACAAAATAATCAATCATTCTTTAGCTTATCAGTAGATGCTCCATCAAGTTGCCTCATAACCCTCGTAAAGGTGTAGTTGGCAAGTTGGATTCCCAAGTTTTCTTCCTCAACTCTCAAATCAAGGACCTCCCGAAGTCAATTACTGGACAACATCCCAATCTATCGCATAACCTCATTAGAAGACCACTCTACGTCTTCAACGAATGAGGGATCCTTCCCTATATCCGCAACTGCCATACTATCTCGACAACCATCTATATTGAGCCTTACTGCCACTTGATCTCTTCAAACACAATTGATTTCATATTTGCAATAACTAAACTCCTAGTCATTTTATGGACGAGCTCCCATCCACCAAAATACATGGGTGCTAACTGCTGTACTCGCCAGTTATCTAGGGAAGCTATCTAGATATGGAATGTATCTAGAATCAATTTTGTAACCATACAATAATGAATATAGAATAGAAAATTTACTCTCTCTTGGTCTCCTCTCAATTTTTTTCAAGTACAATCTGAAAGCAACATAGAAGCATCTTTGAGATCTGATATAAAACGCCGGATTTAATGAATGAAGGAAGCTATGCCCGACGACTATGTTAGTCTTTTGGAATTTAAAACAATGGATGTTGTGAGAGCTGGTCACCAAGGTTTCAAGACAGACGATTTACTGTTCCATCCCGATTGCGTCTACGAATAGGGTTTCTTCGTCGAGGGTTCGAATCCGATTCGCTCCGCTGAATACACTGCCGTCGATCGGTATCGAACGAGGAAACTGCAAACATTGTTCGAACGGGCAACCAGTAATGGCAGTGGCAGCCCTACATATTTTGATTGGCCAGTAGCAGCCTCAGCTTCAAAGGGGATGCCACAAAGTAGTAGTAATAATTTGGGTACGTGGCCTGCAATGGAGGGTGGTGTGCCCAATGGGAAATAGAGCAATGCGTATTTCTCATCCACCATTTTACACGCAGGGTCCGTTGCTTTGCCAATCGTAGAAACAACATAGCATTTCCATGAATGCGTATTGAGATTCAACGACGCCTATTCACAACCTGACTAATCAACACAAATCGCTCTCTTCACAACACAACGTACAGGCCTCTGATCCTATGCTCCGATACCATGATAGAAATAACTAAAAAACACTCAATTACTAAACACACTCATATATTATACAAAAATGGTGTATCTGTAAACAAACTCACACACATTGATTACATTCAGATTACTCTATTAAATAGAGTTTCTAAGATCCAACTTATTCCTAATTTAGAGAGAGAGGTTGAGAGAATTTCTCAACCATCACAAACCAACTTCTCAAATATAGAATGTAAGCATTAACTCCAACATATAGATCCTGATCCATTATTGTATTCATGAGTGCATCAAAATATTCGATATATCTATTGAATATGGCCCAATACATGTAGATATACTTCAGACTAAAGTATTCATTCCATTCTCATACACATGCGCACCCTTGCACTATGATCTTCTCCTTCTTATATAGTTTGATCCTTAGCCAATACCATGATCCAAAAACCAGACAAGTGTCGGTGGTATTCTAGGACTGGTTCAAATAGCTGTTAATGCGCTCAATATTATGGGCCATGGTAAGAACCCCTGATATCATAAATTTAGTGCGTAAGTACATACTCTACTTTTATTCTTTGTACCCACGTGTATACACGACTTGTATTCATCAAAACTGCATATACACTAGTTATGGATGTATATTCGGGCTCCCTTCATCAAAACTACAGGTGTACGCGGGTTCACTTCATTAAACGTACATATATATCTTGAAATTTTACCTTAATCATTCCTCTGTCAAATACTAGAATTCATTTCTCTGTTACATCTGAACTGACCTATAGATACATCAATTTTACATCTTCAACAAATAGGTTTCTTATCAAAAGGTAACTCATCGAGTAGGTTTCCATCAAGGACAACATATTACATCATAATGCCAACATTATGGACATATTTTCCACACTTGGAACAATTGTTATCCAACAATGTTTTTTTCTTACAAAAGGTTTACATTCTCTATCACGATGACCAAAATGATTGCAAGAAAAAAAATACTTGTAAAATAAATTTGGATATCTTGTGTTTTTCTTTTCTCGACCATGAATGCTTGGTTGCTTCCTTGATTTCTTGAACTGTTTCATGTTGTATATGTGGTCTTCTCTAATTTTATTCTATTGATAGTTTATTTTCTTCTTTGGATTCCTTTGATGATGATCCTTATGAGATCTTTGATTGACTTGTGATGGTTTTACATGTGATGTTGGGCTTGTGATTTTTTTCTATATGACTATCCTCCACTTTCTCCTTTTATTTTACAAGGTTGGATTCTTCTTCAAATCCCAATCCTCTTTTGATAAGAGGATATATATGATTGATAAGGATCTCATCCAAAATTCTGTTGATTTTCTCCATTGTTTTATACTGGAATAACTCAATATTTGTCTTTTCAAATTCACATCTCAAAGAGGCTAATTCCTCTTCTAGTATTGCAGAATATGATTCTCATTCTTGCAGTTGATTCTTAAAAATATCATCTGAATTAATGAGATCTTCATGTTGTATCTACTGATTAATTAATTGCATGCCAATTCTCTCATGGATACTCTCACTATCTCCTTGAGAGGAGATTGGATCTGCTTCTGCTATGAATGTAGAATATTCTATAATAATTTTTTTTTCTTCAAGAATAGAGTAAGGTTCTCAATAACTTCTGAAATATGAGATCCATCTCTTCCATATATAAAAAGCATCTTATCCATAATCTCTTTTAAATTCTTGCAGTGTCTTAATATAGCAACATCATGATGTAATAGGGTCTTTAAAATGATCTTCTTGGCTTTCTCATTTAATTCATCATATGTATTATATTATAATGAGATAAAAAATACTCATTAAGATAAATGAAGTAAGCTTCCAAATTTACCTTCCATAATGCATAATTCAATCCATGAAGAGTAAGAATCCCATTTGCTCCAAAATATCTTTATTTCACATGATCTACCTTTCAAAGATGAAGCTGTAAAAAAGCATCGTGCTCTGATACCAATTTTTGGAAATGTGATCACTATTGAGAGGCGGGGCGAGGGGGAGGGTGGTAAACAAGGAGTGACAATGTATACTTTAAAATTATTTTCCAATTATTGATTCACAATCAAACATTACACCATTAGTAGATTATCTCATATAACTCATTAATCTACAAATTAAATACCATGACCATCACATGAAACCCATAACATAATAAAAAAAATCTCATGCACAAAGGACAGAAGGATCTCTGATGGAAAACCCCCCTCCAGGGAAAAAATACCCTTTATTATAGCTTCTTCTTTGTTTTATATTTTATTAATCAAAAAATCAAATTTACATCATCATAGATGGCTATGTCTAGAAGGGCATTTTCTCATATAACATCGACTAAGTGAACACCCATCCACTGGAGACTCCTATCCCCTAAAAGTCTCACCCAACACCCATTGGAATATGAGATTTATCCTTCCTCTATTGAAGCTGCCGACACCCATAGAAAATGAACACCCATCCCTTCTTCACCAACCTATATAGATCTTTTGATGTTGTAAGGACACATTTCAGAATATTTCAAACTGGACCCCTACAAAAAGCAACAAAAAATTTCTCTCTTTGAAAACCTCAAAACCTCAAAACATCAATCAATAGAACATCCCCAAATTTTCAAATAAAATGGTTGCAACTCAACTCAAATCACAAAAAAACCCACTCACAATCTCATCACACAATCAATTAAACTACTCATAGTTCTCTCTCACATCCACACACCAAACTCAACACACATGGCCACAATACATTAGCTACAAATAATCTAAAATCAACAATATAAATATGAACCACTGCTACAACTATGTAAATTAATTCCTAGCCACTGATAACACAAATAAATCAGTCATGATCTAGGAGAAATTCTCTACTCATCTCCTCCTCCATCAGGCTCTCAAAATACGCAATAGAAACATGCTTTGACTCTAGCATTAGCCTATGAAATTCTTCTACAATAGGAAATTTTCCTCTAGGTTTTGCATAGGCTTTATCTCTCCAATATTTGCTTTGTGTAACCACACAAATGGAGGATTTTCTCATCTATGTAAGCAATTTCTCAATCTTCTCCACTACTCACCTAATCAATTTGTTCACACCTCAAACACTTAATTCTACTCTTGATTTAGTCAATAGAAACTTATCCATAAAATTACAATTAATTTCCTTAAAATAAAATCATGAAATAACTGAGATGCGTGAGGAATCCGGAGGCATTTTTGTGCTTTTCTTCAGTCGTACAGATAGCACTAGACAACCTCGGCTCTAGTCCCTCACATAGTAAGTGCAAGTCAGAAACTGTCCAATCACTCCCACATCTCTCCATTCATGTGTTTAGGGATGTTTCTCTTTAGTCGCTCTCTAAACACTACAAGGATTCAACTGACAAGTTGCAGTCGCTCCCATAGGCTTCTCTCCTAGCGACTAGAGAGTTTGAGTCACTCTCATGACCTTCCTTCCACGTGATTGGGGCTGAACATAGACTAAAACATAAGCATCTTCCTTCAAACTTGCACCATACTTTCTCCACTGGTTTATCATCATCAGTAAGTCCTTAGGAACCCACTATAGCCTCTGCAACACTCTAGCAATCCATTGGTCCAACTCCATCATCAACACAATTCAAACTAGGTTGACTTGAAAACCATCCATCAGATGCACTAGCACATAGGCCATCAAATGGCTCCACAACTTCTCTAACACCTACACTAACATCATATGCAACCATTTATCTAACATCTGCAACAAAAAACAAGCCAAGTGTGCAACCAATGGACAAAACAAGTTTGCAACCAATGCAAAAACCAAGTGTCTCTACCTCACATGCTATTTGTAACTCATGCTACTAGGATGACATCAATGCCAACAAAAAACCACTGCAACCGTGCAATATACACATTTTCCATAGAAACCATATAGACAAATGCAGATCATCTCTAGCACAATATAATCATAGAAACCAATACCATCCAACAATCATATCATCTCCAACACAAACCCAGGTTAACATCAATTCCAACCATCAATCACTGCAACATTCATCAACTATCATCACAATATCAGTGCCAACACACTACTCATAACCAAGTCCCACTTCCCTTCGTATTGGTGTGTAATTCAAAGAGGGACACATAATCCCAACTCAAGTCGTCCTGCCTTGCTAACAAAAGCGCACAAAGATAAATCCCTGGGAGACAGACTCTGGGATTTCTCTATGAATTTTCAGCCCTGGCTCCATCAACTTCCAATCTTGCTTGTTTTAAAAAGGTGTTGATGCCTCTGCCTTCATGATTAGTCATCGTGGACCCACCTACACACCACACGATCTTTCTCATCTTTGATTAATTGGGCTTACATGTTATCATGTCTCTAGTTAGCCAAGATATTCTTGTTAAGGGATCCTGTTATCCTTCCAGGATAAGACCTTCAGGGACACATCAACCTGACACTGTCAAGTCTCAGCTTTTCCTCTGAATTTTTTTTTATTTTTGTCTCCTAAAGTTTTTAATTGACTGTTCTCATTGGGTAATAGGAAAATCTAAGTATCTTCTCCTTTGTGCTTGATTATGCCTCAGTGATTCGGCCTTGACTTTGTTAATGTGTCGACTCTCTTCTATCGCTCCTACAACCCTCCTACTCACGAGATATTAAAACCTCCTTAATTACTTTGTTCGTTTATTTCTCTGTACATTGTCTATATATATATATATATTTGACCAATAATAATAGAGATACTGTAGAAGGAATGGTTAATGATTGAAAATAAATATTTCAGAAGGAATGGTTACAGGCTTTGATCGGAAAATCACTCTCACTCACTCCAAATTTTCTATTTTTTATTAATTCAACAAAATATAAATAATACATCATGCATTCAGTCTAGATACACAAATATAGACCAATTTTGGGAAAATGAAACAAATTACAACAATTTTCTAAATTTAATGATTTACATGGCAATTAAAACAAACTCCATCCTAACAAATCCACTCATGGAAGAACCAACTCCTCTTGAGAATTTTGACCTATGGGTAAATCAAGATTTTATGGATGCCCCTGCATCACTTTGAATTGATTTTTGGATGTAATTTTCAATACTTCTCCTTTGTGTGACCATCAATATTGTAGTTTTTGTTAAGATATTTTCACTAGTGTGCCATGGATATTTTCTTGTGGTCCTTTCCTCCTTTCCACTTCTTCTTCCCTTCCTTGGAAGATTCTTGGTGTTCTTTCTTCTTTGAACCACTTTAATACTTTTTATTTTGGCCTATGTTTTCAAGCTATTGTACATATAAAAAAGCCTCATATACCATTTTGAGTTTGAACAACATCACTATCTTTCATGGATGGCTCTCTAGAGCCCCCAGATACTTAAGGAGTACATCTAGGTTTTTTAGAGATATACCCAACATTATTTTTGTCATTCAAAATTATGTGGTGTAACATTTTACACTCTTCCCTTATCTCTTCCTAAATTAATATTGTTAGGGTCCTATAAATATAGGATTCATAATTTGGAATTGACTTTTGATAGTCTTGTAAATATGTACATACCTTGCTTTCTGCAAGTTGTTTTCCCATATTTTGTAACAAAATCAAAAAATCAAAAAGAGGGTAAAAGTCCTAAAAGAAAAATCAAAGGACTTAGATAAAATAATATACCCCAAAGAAAAAGAAATAAAACATGAAAGTGTGCAAGTCCAAATGCCGCTAATTTTTACTTTCAGATGATTATGGCAGAGTGTCAATAAATGCCATAATCCATGATGAGTTAAACTATTCAATCTTGACTTGTCATGTTTCAATTTACATGTTATAGATAGTGAATAAAGATTAGTCAGACAGTTTAATCCTGACTAATCAGTAGATAGGTAGAGAATAAAGAGGAGCTCATCAGTTTAATCTGAGCCCTCGGAAGATATATGGTAGATTTAGCTAGTTTTTACTGCTTTCAAAAGAATAAAATGTTTCAAGGTTGCTAGCTCAAATACACCTGCAAAAAGGAAGAAAAAATGTTAGATTAAAAGTTGGGTAGGTAGAAATAAGTGGGAAGAAACATGTAAATATTTACACCAGGCAATAATCACTAATTTCCTATCTCTTATAGTTGTTTTGCATTTTAAACTTCCAGTCAAAGAGGCTCAGACCATTTCTTTGACTTCTGTTGGGACCAGACCCAAGGCTCAGTGACTGCTAAGTTAAAAAGTGTTGAATTACTATTTTTAAATCCTTGATTATCCTCTTTTACCCTACATTCATCTATTACACTTCAATTTCATAAGTAAAGACCTTTTACTTAATGAAAAATAAAATCCCCTTTTGACTAATTTCCTTCATTCATACAAGCATAAAAACCCTCCAAAAATATTATATTCTAGGTCAAAGTGGTCAAATATTAAATGATAAAGCTTGGCTTTCACATTATCACTTTACTTAGTCATATAATTATATTTTGGTGTTTTTTCATTGTCCTTAGTCATATTAACTTCTAATTTATTTATTAAATCCATATAAATAAACCTTATCCTATTATTCTAACCCCTTTTATCTAATTATCCCCAAAAACCCACTATTATAAGATTTTTGACCAAATTTAAATATCCACATGTTAAATTAAAAACCCAAAAAATACCCCCTTCGGTCTAAAACTAACCATATATAAATAATCCCACCCCATATAGTTATTGGACCCCTCCATGGTCTATAACTATATAATATAAATATAAATATAAATAAAGCTATCGGAAAAATATAGCTTTACCACATCACCTCTCTTATATCATTTATCCTAAAGTTTTTTCATCCGCGCCACTATAAAAAGCTTATTATCATTCTAAGCTTTACCATATCCTAACCTTGGTTAAAACTCGCCTCACACGCTCTTTTACCATATATATGAACTTTCTTTATATATATAACATCACCCAATAAAACCCTTTGCATTATACTCGCTTATATATAAACCATTCCATATATTAAAACCTTGGTTATAAAGTCTATTTTTACAAAGGTTTTGTTATATTTATAATGCACCATCGTATAAAGCCGCCCGGGCCCCACCATAACCTTTTCCCCACACCTTCCCATCACATTCCGACCGTTCGCTCCCACTTTTTAGATCCAACGACGCACGATCTGTTTCGCACTCTGAAACTGATCGATGGCCCTGAGCTCGAAATCGCGCGAAATGAGTTGTTTTATGAAACCACCCAATGCAACGTGGCGCCATATTATTCGATCACGTTCAATTTGCAAAAAACAACTTACCACTCTATCCCGACGCGAAACCCACTAGTGGTTTTTCGCATTCGAAAAATCCAACCACCTCCTACCTTGGATTAGACCTGCATTTAATGCATTCTATGTTGATTCATATTAAGTTTAAACCTTTGATATATCATTTTTCATATGTATTTGTACAGTCCCGACTGGTAAGAAAACTCCGCCCGACTGTGTAAAGAGCCCTAAGCCCCTATTTTTTAATCTCTTGTCCCAAAGCCGAATTCGACCATAATTTTCCTTATTTGAATATCATTAAATTCATTCTCTGCATCAACGATCCAGATCCATCCATAGGAATAACCAGAAGATTCAGAAACCCTTTTAAAAGCATCAAAATACCTACAATCTGAGGTATTTTTTATTAAATTACCATCCTGCACGGTCAATTTGAAACCTTCCATTAGAAGACAAACTGTTAAATAGGAGAATTAACTGTGTAAATTGCCCAAAAACAGGCCAAACCCTGGCCAATTTTTTGCAGGAAACCTAATTTCTTATGTGTGCCTTTTAAAGCCAATCATCCGATAATGACCTCTGAAGATCAATTCCGAAACACAAAAGAAGCTTAAAGCCTACAAATCTATTAAAAATCTCCTTTTACAATTTAAACTATTCAGGAATCCATGTTTCCTGTCTTATCCCAGTATCAATCCTTAGATAAACCTAATTGAGCAAAAAGCCCAAAAGAAGATATCTTTAGCTTAAATTGCTCAGTTACCCCTCTGTTTAAAGTAAATTAACTATGTAAACCATTTAATCTTACAGAAGAAGCCAAAATGCCTAAAAACAGAGTTAAATCTCCACAGACAGATCTCATTCCACAGGTCTTTCCAAAATCCTTCAATCACCTCCCTTCAAACATGGATTTCATTAACAAATTGTTTGATTTTTGTAGGTTATTATCAGAATAAGAAATTGGGCCATCAGTTTCAATACTAGTTGACAAAATTGTTTGCTCCAAATTCTCATATTTTAAATCAAAAGCTTCATTCAACAAACAATTTGTATACAAAGAAAAAATAAAATCAAGTCAGAGAGAGATCAGAATGATGAAATTTGTACAGTGAATGGTAAAAGTGAAATCAGAATTCACAATGACACTGAAAACATAACAGTCAAAGAGTATCAGTGGTTAAAGTGCATCAGGTAAAAGTCAGAGTGAAAGTTAAAACAAAGTTACAAGAGAAATCAAAGGTAAACAATAAAAGTAAATACAGAGGCAGTAAATGGTAAAAAGAGATGAAAATACTTTCACCAACAATGAATTTTATCCAAAGTGAAAGTAAAACAGTTAAAAGAACTAAAAGGTGAAAAGATGAAAACATAACAAGAAGGAACATTATTCCAGACATTTCATGTTTAAGTCATTGTTTTGCAGAAACTATTGTGGTCAATAAGAAATACATCTTACAAAACTTAAGGAGGTTTTTTTTCCTAAGAGACCCATCTACAAAAACCTAGCTCATGTTTTGCACAGTATTTCAGAATGAGAGATACATGCACATATTTACAGGCTATTTTTCAGACTCTGTAAAACTCTGTTTTACACATCTTTTGCCAAAGCCTATTGTGACCACCCTGGAGCAGAATTTCTCGAAAACTGGAAAAGAGTTTTATCTCACTCAACATATTCATCCAAAATAACCTCTTTCTACTTCTTACATATCTATTTCGATTCGTAAATACATAAAGGTATCATTGGACCCTCAAGTTTGCAGTAATTGTGGGAGTAGAATGCACAAAGAAAGGAAACAGACTTAGTGACTGATGCCTCATCATCAACTAAGAGTTGGATAAAATTTGAATTCTCCTCTTTGTCATCACCTCTATCCATAAAAAAATATAGTGCTAAAATAGATGCATTAGTTTTGAGTTTCCTTTAATTAAGCTTCTATTTATGTAAAACAATTGGAGATATTTGTAATAAACATTTTTTCATAAATAATTTGGTTTATGAAGTGTTTAGGTGTGGAATAAAATTTCTAAGAACATTATAGACATTTTTCTCCGGTATTTTGGAGGCTTTCACATGTGTTGATTTCAAAGCACAGTCACTAGACAATTGCCAATTGGACTTCATAATTCAAAGATTCATGCAATACATTTGAAGATAGCATCTATCTTGTCATTGCTTTCCATTTTTTTTGAGTTCCATTCATTTCATATATGTTGTTCAATCTTAATGATTAAATAGGAGTATTACTTCAGACTAGTGTTAGAACTCCCTATCTTAACTACTTAATCATTTAAATCTTTTTCTCGCTGATTTCTCGGATTTAGGAATTCTCATTGTCTCCAGTCCCGTTTTGACCCTCGCTCTCTCCTTCCTCTTTTTTCCTCGAATCAAAGGATTCTTCATTACCCTTATCCCGAAAACATGCCTTCTCATAAAAAAAATCTATCCAAATCTCTCGTAGGGTTATCTACCTTGCCCCGAATACATTAGTATCCCTTTGGCCTTGCCTCCTCTAGTTCGCTTGCTATGACTTTGACTCCATAGCCCAATGGACTAGTAGTATCCCCTTTAATTTGTCTTTAAGTAATATTATTTTCCACCAAACATTTCAAAACCAAAACCAAGTGTTCAATCATAGCTAGCCTAAAATATTAATCCAAAAACAAAGTTAAATCTAAAAGAGATAGCCCTCTCCTAAATTTAGAAGGCTAGATCCTAGATTTCCAAAGTAGGTTTGTGGTTACCTCGAACTATTTCTCTTGAACCGTAGGGAAATTACCGCAGTGATAAAAAAATACCACTAGATCCATCGCTTCCCTCTACTCTACTCAATATAATATAATTTAGAATTAATGATGATTTTAAAATTTTTCCCTCTTAGTTATTTGAGGATCCTCATCTATCCTATTGGTTTCCATGTGGGTTTCCCACTAGGGTTAGCAGTATGGACCTCTACTTTAAAATGAGAAAATGGAATTTTATTTCTCCTAATCTATGTGAAAAGTGAGATAAAAACTCTAATTTATGCAACCAATGATGTAATTTTCATAAAGCATCAATCTCACCTTGCATGTGGCTTGTTATCCAAATTAATTCTTTGAAGAGGTAATATGAATTATTCAAGGCACTTGGACTTGGATACTCTCTTTCAAGTTTTTAATTATACTTATTTGTGATAGTTATAATACTCTACTCCTCTATTCTAACCTTTTGAGTTGGAACCTTCATCTTATATGATTGCAAGCTTATCATTTCTCTAGCCGCCATAAGAAGGTTCATAATACAAATGATATCAATGACTTATGCTTCCTACCCTAAGCATATCGCCTCTACCATATATCAAGAGTTATGATCAACATATTCATCTGCCCATAGCTAAAGTTTTACTGGCTTTCTACTCAAACCATTTCTTTGAACTCTACAACTTCCCCACAAATACCCAAAACCTACCTTTGATACTAATATGATTTGTATATGACTGCGTGGATATTTCGCACAGACATTTTGTCACAAAAAATATTTTTCAAAGTAAACTAAAATCTATATTATGAAGGGTTAATTCCTTAGATTAAAGATATGTTATTACTCAATTTGTTGTTTATGCAATTTATAAAAGAGAGATAAGTGAAATACAAACACACTTCAATCATAATGAACACCAAAATGTGTTATGGGAAGCCCTTTCTGGGAGAAAAACCCAATTGGAAGGTGAGGTTACTATATTATCTTTTTGTTTGGAATAGAAATAATGCAAGTGCAAAAAGGAGAAGGCACACTATATGGAGTTATTTGAGACTTGTGGCCCATGGAATGCTATATAGAATACTAATATATATGTATTTATCTCTCTCCCTATCCACTCTTATGTACTATATGATCTAACAAAATGCAAGAAAATAAAATCGAATCCCTTTTTCCTCTTAGTGGCTAAGTTATAATGCATATTGTTAGCCGACTAGGGGTTAATTTTGACTCCAACTCTCAACTAGATCTAAAACTTTGATCCTTCTATAATATTATTCATATATTCCATGTGGCTAGCCCATTTTCCATGATTAATTATGCTAATATGGCATGCTCTCAAACCATGGTGGAAAAAATAGGAAGGTTAAATTTTGGGTGGCATAACATTTTCATATAGAATTTGTTTGATGTATTTTTTGCACCAATGGAAAGGTTTTTGATTATAGAATAATTCTATGGGTATGGTGTAATCAATATCTTTTTGGATAAAAAAATCATTTAATTCCCTCAAAATACCTCCGAAATTAAGGTTTCAAACCCAATTCTTCGATGGGGATCTATTGGTAAAAATGGCTTTGTATGTTGGTTACTCTAAATTTTCCACTCCAAAAGCAGTTAGGATGGATGACAAGCTAATATTGATCCAATATAGATCAATGTTGAATGCCTTAGTTCACTATCTTAGGAAAATTTTTGTAATATGCTTAGTTAAATGAAAAATGAAGATGGAACTCTCTCTCAGAGAGACAAGGGTGGTTGGATTTGAGGGCCTTATGGTTGGACATTGAATGGGAAAAATGTTGGCACCTCCCGATTGAGAATGTTGGGAAGGGCACTCCGTTCACATATTTGAGGGGTCTAATAAAATTATTTTGGATAATAAATCAGAATGAAGGTCAATACATAGATCGATATGCGCTATCAAGATTTTTTTTTATCCATGAGAATGCAACTTTTTAAGAGTGGTGCAAAGATCTTTGGAAGATAAAATCTCTACTAAAAGAAAAATATTTCATGTAAGTTGTGTGGTGACCGGTTAGCTGTTTGTAACAACCTCCGGTCAAAATTCCACATGTAGATAATGTTAATAAAGGAAAAATAATAAGAAAGGTCATGAGACACTTATTCGAAGTTGAATGTTGGGAAAACACATCCTAGTGAGAGTGTTCATAATGGTTTATTATGGCATAAGGAAATTGGAAAAGTAAAATGACAAAAGCTTTGGAAAGGAAAAGTGGCATTAATTGTCAATTTATTTATGAAAATAATGGAAATTAGAGAAAAGGAAGGTGAAGTGTCACAAGTTTCATGTGAGGAGGAAAATGAAGGAAAATAATGGAAAATTGAAGAAAATTATTGCATCATGAATAGAAATTCTTATGAGGATTAGTTCATGGATTTTTGGTCAATTCATTTTTGGAGCTCTCACTTTCTACTCTCTCTCTTGTATCATACTCTTGGACACTTAGATTTTTCTTGAGAACTCTTGAGGAGTGTGGCATACTTGGATTTGGAGAAAAGAATGAAAAGGAAGACAGAAAGTGCAAGGGGGACATAGGGATTATTAGCTACAATTGGTTTCTCTTATAGGTACCAAGTTGCATGTGTGACTTCCTTTCTAGTTTTGGCATGCATGCTCTAGCATGCATGTGGTTTCTTGGTTGTGATATGTCATTGGAATGGAGGATTGCATGGATTGACAATTGTTTTACTTAGTCTTGCCATTTCTTGGATAGCCATTGTAGTTGTGGATTTCTTTTCCTTTTGTTTTGGTTGGTTCTTTCATGTTCCCTTTGGTTGTGGGTTGAGTTACTAATTCTTGGAAGCCTTAGTTGGAAAAACACTTTGAAGCCTTGTAATAGCCTTTGGTTGTGTCACTAGTACTAGAACACTTGGTTGAAAACACTTTTGGAAGCCCTTGGTGGTCATTTAATTTACTAGTCTCATAAGCCCTAGTTAGACAAAACACGTCACTTG
The DNA here is from genome assembly GCA_034641835.2 of Pinus albicaulis. Lineage (NCBI taxonomy): Eukaryota > Viridiplantae > Streptophyta > Pinopsida > Pinales > Pinaceae > Pinus > Pinus albicaulis. The sequence continues at coordinate 1,366,700,514 of CM076572.1, read as the reverse complement.
GAAGTCTCGACAACAAATGTGGGTTGAGTTATTAGTCCTAGAAGCCCTGCTTGGAACAAATGCTCTGGAGACCGGAAAGCTTGGGTAGAGACCAACCGGTGATGGGTAGTGATTTCAACCATGATTTTGGATCACTAATTGAGGGTTGAGGTGGTGGTTTGTGCCTCTCGGAATCCCTAGTTTGTTTTTTTTAATTTTGTTCCATGAGATCCTACATTCATGCTTGGAATATGGCTCAGGGGGGTGGTTGGTTGAAAGAAATATTTGTTCAACTAATCTGCTATCACAAATTGCACTTGATAGGCTGCTAATCGCAGAACTTCATGTAATCTATTTTAAAACCAACTTGTAACTCGAAGCTTAGCTCTCTTCTACCGAGAGGGCCTTCAAAGGGGTTAATGATATTTGATAAAGATGTATCTAGATGGCTAACTCTACTTGGAAAATATCTTGATTGTAATGTATGTAGGTTGAAAAGAGTACAAAGTATGCAATCATTGGGCTTATGGAGTCAAAAAATTTAGTAAGTTCACTTGACATGGAAGTCTGAGGCATGTAAGAGTTTTTAGCAGTAGGTAAAAGCACACATGAAACATGTAAATAACACAATCAATTCATCTATAAAGGAATTCATAGCATACACTTCTATGAATTCTAATTATTAAATATGAAAACCACCGAAAATGGTGTACACATAGAAAGTATATAGATCAATTAAACACTAAAAACTCCATGAGAATCTCTGACTTGGTCAAGTGAAAGTTCTATGCATTATCGAAAACAAAGTCAAATTACATAACGCTCGCAAAGATTGCCAAAAATCTCCAACCCCTTACAAATTTGAATATTTGCCCTTTAATAGACTTGTTAAATCAGTGATGATCTACCTCTTGGCTAGATTCATCAAAATTTTCCTAATGACACCTTGCAAAGCAAGAAAACATGTTCTTTAATGATAAAATGATAGCTACACTATGAAATGCAATGCAGCTCATTTTCCTACATAGGGACTCAAACTTCTACTTATTACATCAACTACCTTATCTCTTAAAAATAGTTACATCATTAACAGAACTTATCCTTCAAATGTTCGAATAGGCTATGATAGAGCTCATCACTACATGACATATTAATTACCCTCCTCCCAAATCTCGAAAACAAACCCTATTTTTAAGGAAAAATGATCCCTATCTTCTAACGAATGGTTTGGCCGATGAGTTGTCTTCATCTCATGGTCTTCAAGTCTTCGATGACCACCGACATAGTCCTTTGACCTCTTTGAAAGTATCCACTTTTCCAAAACTCGCCCAAAAATTAGCTCTCTATTAACCTTCGAAATAGCAGGTGCTACGAAAGTAATGATAGCTTTCGCAGCACATACGTAAAATGCCCTTTGCCATCGCCTTCTTTCTCGATTCTTTTCCTTTCGCATTGTGATTCATTATGCCTTGACACATCCTCCATATCATTTCCTCTCTTGGAAGCTCCTCAAATTGGGTTTTAAATACAAAAACAGTTAGTTATGTGGTTTCGTAGCTGCCATCGGCTTCAAGCCTAGGAAACACTACGACAACCGCTCAAAACTATAGTTAATTTCATATTTTTGCCTGCAACTTCAAAAATATGCCTTTCGACCGTCAAAAACTTCTTTCCAACATGCCATTGAATTTTCAAAACATAAACCAGCTCAAACTATGAGCCTTGAGGTGTTTCTTCCTCATTGATGATGAGTTGAGCTCACTTGGCTACTCCAAACTCTAACTTCTTTTGCTGATTTTTTCCTATTTTTTATGAAACCTAGGTCTTAGAACAGTAGCTTATGTCTCTAAATCCCATCATGTATTTTGAAAAACATGGAAGGATTTTTTGTCAATAAGAATGTTCCTCAAGAAAACCTCTTCTTGGTTTTTAGAAAACCATCTCCGCTTGTCCACAATATTGATTTGAAAAACATGTAAAACAGAAAAATTGTTTTCTAAAAATAATGGCTCAAAGAAATCCATGTATCTCCATCCCTGATAGCAGGCACTGGTGAGAAAAGTGAGAGGTTACTTTTTCCCTTGCTCTATTCTCTTGACAATAATCTCTCTCAATAGTTTCCAAATCTGCCTTCATGTTTATCTACATAATCCTCTCTTTAGACTTACTTGCTCAAACAACCAAAAAACATAGCAATTTTTTCTGTTAGCTCTCAGCATAAATTTTGACAACTTGAACTCGATGTGTGCTTCAACAAAGCTAGGGTCCCTCCCATGAATAGCTTACAGGTCCATGAGCTTCTATCTTATCCAGCTGTAACCTCCTTTTTTTGTGCTTTTTTTTGTACATGACCATCTCCTTTTATAACCAAGCTACCCTCTTATAGGTGAGACTTGTAATCCAAATTGGACAGTTAAGTTAAGCTAGTGTGATGAGGGTCACCTCTCAAAAAGTGACATTGAGATGTTTCACATGCATGAATGAATTTTGAGTGACAACATAGCAGCTTAGGATAATATTTTCTGCGTTTTAGATGACATCTCATGCTTATAATCATGACTACATACATGCCAAAAAGGGTAATGATGACCTCTGATACATGCTCGTAAAATGGTAATAATGACTTCACACATGACCATTAGTACCTTGATCTTAACTCTAATCGAATTCTAATGGCATCTACCCTATCCCTTTCAATATTTTGACCGATACCTAGCAGCTAATTTGACAAGATGACACGTGAACTTTACTGGGAGCATACCTAGTGTATTTCTTGGCATTTTCACTATGAAAGTATTAGCAGCCTGTGAGCGTAAAAAGTGCAATTTCTCCGTCTATTTCTATTGGGAAAAATACCGAGAGAGAATCAACAGCATTTAGGGCATACTCAAATCTTTTACTTTTTTCATGCGTCTCCAAACCCATACGCTACTTTTTACTTCGATCAGATTCGCGTACATACGTGGATACCCTTCACAAAACTCGCGTATATGCAGCAGATCTTAATCAAGTAATTAATTCATTACTTAGATCCTTGCATTTATTCATTCATCGTATGTTTATATAGGCAAATGTATATGTGTAGTAATAACAACAGAGTAAATCATCACACATAAGCATCACACATGAACACCAGGATTTTAGGTGGAAACCCAAGTTCAGAGAAAAACCACTACCGCCGCTTGTCTCCACCTTCAATATTTTATTATAAAGAAAACATCTTACAATGTCAAATGTAATCGGCGCAGACTCATACCAAGACGTTATGCACCCACCGCGCTTTCGTTATCTGCCTCTCCCCGGAAGGGAGCTATGACCCCTCGCTTCTCGCTTTACCAAACCCTCCCCCGGAAGGGGAGCTATGACCCCCTCGCTCTCGTTTTCACCAACCTCACCTCGGAAGGGAGCTACAACTCCCCGACCGAAGGCTACAACCTCAAAGACCACCATGGACCATGTTTCATCAATTTTCACACCTGGATCCAAAAGCTTTCTTTAGGAGCACAACTCTGCAGTGCCACTTTTCATCATATTTTCAAACCTGACCCACCCACACACTTAAGCTCAATAATACATTAAAACTCGAAACTTATCAATTCAGCACAACCCGCGATCGGGACAGCAGTAGTAATAGATAGAACGCATCGTATATTTCATGCTTCATCCTTCAGCAGAACCCTAGATTTCATACGCACTTTCCTTTCACCGATCCTCGCGTATATACGCGTTTCCACATACATAAACCCGCGTATATGTCCGCACATTACAGTAATCCAACTTCACGAACCCATACGCGTTTCCTTCATCAAACCCGCGTATATACGTCAAGCTCATCAGTAGTAAACTTCTGCGTATAGATCTTCGTGATATTATAGGCGTTAAAAGATACTTCTTCAGTAATCGTATCTCAGCTCAGTATTTAACTCTTTACTTCGCATGTGATGTCTTCGCCCTCATCTCGTGATCTAAACATTCCATAAACAAACATCTAGAAGATACAAATACATTTCAGATCTAGATAACCTTCTTCATCATTTTCTTCATAGGTGCATCACAACATCTGCATCTATCATCAAACTATTACCCTTTCCATACGCATACATACTCCAGAGTGAAGTCTCCATTCAAACCCGTACTCATGCACACCCTTGCAAAATGATTTTCTTCTCCTTATATAGGTTTTCCATTTTTCAATACCATGAGCCAAAACCACATCTACCTCGATAGTACTCTGGGCGGGATCAACTAGACAACTCAACGCCAATACAATGTGGTCAATACCATGGTAATTACCCCTTGTTTTACACATATTTAGAGCTTATTTGACCACACGCGACTTGGCACAAGTTATTTCGCCCGCGCACATACGCGACTTCTCCTTAGATAAACTTGCGATGCACTGGAGACACACACTTTTCATCATTGTTCTAGCACATATTGAAATTACTTTCATCATTACAACCGAGTTTCTCTCGTAGACACAACATATCACATCAGCATTTAGCATCATTACCAAGTCCATCAAGTCAGAACAACTTCATCGAAGTAGGTTGCCATCATCTTCATCAAGTGGGTTGCCATCAAGGACAACACTCGCATCATATTGCCAACAATCTCCCCTTTGGACTTGATTTCAACTTCACGATGGTGTTTGATCACCACAACTGAGTAGATACATTAAGCATAATGATATTCTCCCCTTATTCAAACACCATGTCACTCTCCCCCCTTTGACATCATGCAAAGGGCGGATCAAAACCAACACAAGGTTTTTTTTCTCATGCCTCTCCGAATTCATGTTGAATCTTCAAACATATTTTTCAATGAAGTATATGACTCTATGACCTTTCCTATCACCAAGGACTCATAATTACATCAAAGATCCAACCAAGTGGATTTACAAATTTGAACAAGTCTCTTACATGACCGAATATTACAATTTTACACTCATAGGTCTCAACATGACCTTTTCATCAAATTACAAATATGACTTTTCATGACCACTACCAAAAAGACCTCAAGAAAGAGATCACTCTTCGTAATCATCATAATGCCAACAATGCATTATACTCAACAAAGCTAATGCTCCCCCCGAAAGTGTGCATCCAAGTATTCTTTCCGCATATGACCAAAGGCTCCTCCTTAGCTTGCAACCCGAACACCTTCAACAAGTTAAGTCATCAAGAGAATCTCTCGCAGTGATCCGTCCTTATCTCCTAATCATAAGACTTCCATCTCATCCATGTGTGAAAGAAAATAATACTCTCTAAGACAAAAAGCAAACAGTGGCTCATTCACAATCTTATCATAAGAAATCATGTAACATGTCATCATCAATTAGAACTGAGTAATAAGCAAGCATACAATTCCACAGTAGTAATAAATTAATAGTCGACCGATGTTCTCCCAACCCTATGCTCCCGATCTTCAGCCTTGTCATTCAAATTTTCTTATCGAAGTGCATATGTGATCAGTCTCCACTGTAACTCACGTGTATACGCTAGCTTTTGTTCACCTAACCCGTGTATGAAAATGAAACATTGAAAACTTCACATCCTTCATCTCCTCGAAGTTGTATCACCCTATACGTCGTTTCTTCACATCGATGACTCAAATGTAAATAATCATAAACTTAATAACCAAACCAATCATGAGAATCATCATACATTTCTCCCCGTGATGATACATTACTAATCCCTATAATGTATCTCACATTCTCCGTACTATTCGTAGAGTGTAAGCTTTAGAAGCTGGGATGACTGACCGTAGGGTCGTATTCCCCTACGTTTATGACCTGCTCTTCCTTCCCATTCCAGCACTTTGCTTGAAATTTCTAATTGTGTGCCGAAAATTATTCAATTTCTCAGCACCGTTCATCCCGCATTCTTTTTTCCACATGTCCATACTTGTTACAAGAATAACAACTTATATGACCAGAGTAAGCTATGTTGGAAAATGTTGTCATTGATGGCAAAGTGAGGTAACAAATGCAGTAGACAGAAATGTGCTTGCAAGGAGATGGCAAAGAATAGAGGCGAGTAGAGAAGAAGCAGAAGAGGCAGCAGAGAAGAAGCAGAGGCAAGCAGAAGAAAAAGCAAAAGGAAGCAAAGGAAATGAATTGATGTAAAGAGCTATTCAAGGGTGTAGAGTAGTGAAGAAGTTTTGCATTACATGAGATTCTCGTAATTGGGGGCCTAAATGGGTCTCATGATGCCGTAGTGTGCAATTTTGAGGTTTGGTGTGTAAATAAAATCATGGGCGTAGGTTTTTGTGTTCTAATAAATAAACTATGTGGAAAGGGTTATGTGTGGATAGACCGCTTGAACCCGCAAAGTGGAACACAAATTGACTATGTGGAATGTATGAGCCGTGATTCTGTGGGATTGGAATAAATTGATGCCTACCTAAAGTCATTAGTTATGCTTAGCTATCATACCCGTAGTTACCAAAGAAGATAAATTACGGTGGAAGATTGTGATGAAAGGTGTCGGACTCAGTGTAATGGCTCAATCTCCTCGAACTCGGTAGCCAATGATGTCGTGGTATTGATTATCCCACAAGTTTCGTGGGGTTAATAGTTTGATAGAACCTCTCAGTACATTAAATATGTAAAGTGGAACCGTAGCATTGGAGCGGAATCAAATACGACAATACATTGATATGAGCTGATCTGTTTTAATAATAAAGGTGGAAGGAACCATAGTCATATATATAACTCGAAATACGATGAAAAGTTATATGTACTAAGTGAAAATCGTGGGGACCGGAACTCGGAGTAAAGCAATCGGAACCACGCAGTAGGGAATGGTAGTCAAAGGACGGTGGTCTGTGTACTTTTTCGCACCACTTTTATATGGAAGGTGGTATCCGTGGAATCCCGAGCGATTCCATTAGATTTGGCCGCAGTTGTCCCAAGCGATTTTGATTAAAATAAAATTCTCAAGCGCATTAATTCGATCAAATGAAAGACGCCTCATGCGAAATGAATAAGATCCGTTGATCTAGGGCAAAGGGTATCCAATCGGTGGGTGATCATGCGGACTTGCACGAGGTTTGAATAAAGGTGCGTGGGACGATAAGTCATGTATGTTGTGTGCATTCGATTAGCGGTTGATGGCATTATGGGCCCTAAGAAATGATACGTAATGAAGTTGGGTTATTAATTTAGTATAAGGCCCGACGGAGTATAAAAGAACTTTCATGTATAATGACGTAGAGCATATTAACCTCGTGTAATGGATTAAATACAATATAGTTTAAATATTTATCACCGAGGGTTATATGATAAGGTTGATCATATATATGTATGTTCGACAGCTGGGTTATTTGCATTGATATATATTAAGTGTTGCTGAGTAATTAAAGAACGCAAAGGATATATGTATGTCTTGGAGAGCACATTATTAGAGGGAGGCATTAAAATAAACCCTCTTAGATATATTGATTAGTATCTCGAGTGCCAACCGAGAAAATAGCCACCCTTTACTTAATTGAAATTGCCATGATAGAATAAGTGCAAGTAGAGAGAGATTTCCCCAAGTTGGAATATGATTGAGCATGAAAAACTTAAAATGCAATTATGGAAAAGGAAAAAGAAGAGGAGAGTATGCAGAGATAAACCGAGATTACAAAGCCTGATGTGTATACATTCACGTGTGCACACAATTACAAGAACTAAAGGTATGCGTAATGTGTTCTTAACAAGCAAATAGGAAAAGACAAATCCAAAGAAATGCCAAAATTCGAAAAGGAGCCGAGTGAAATTGAAATATGTAATTAAAAATGTGAAAGTAAATGATGTAATTATTTTTTATTGTTTGTGATGCAAAGGCAAGTATCTCAAAGAAAAGACACAAAATCCCACCGTAGTACGAAATTGTGTACATATTATTATGATTATTAAATTGAGTTGGATAAAGAAATCAGGTAAGGTAAGACCAAGGGGTATGACCATTCATTTCGAATTCCCTAGAGGAAACACAAACATTCATCAAGAAATTTATAAGTAATATCATTTTGATATGCAAAAAGGAGTTATAAGAGAGAGAGAGAGAGAGAGAGAGAGAGAAGATATAGAGAATTAATATAGAAGAATAAAGTAGAGAAGATTAAGAGAAGAAGAGCAGATATTAATGATGAGTCGATATCTCTGAGTAAATCAGCTAAAACATTCAACTTAATAGCCGCCGCCTGTAGCCGACAAAGGTTGAAGCCTCCGTAGGTTGGTGCCTACAGTAAATTGAAGGGAGTTGGTTCTTCCTTGCAAGTTGTAGCTTGCGAAATCTGAGGTTGAGCCTCCGTAGGTTGGTGCCCTCGCATAAAACAAGTGGGTGAGAGGGAGTAGGAGCTTGCCTTTTGCCTCACAACAATAATAAGATGTGGTTTCCTTCTCCGTTATGGGTTTCCACTTATATCACGATGTCTCTGTGCATGTATAGTTATGTATTGAATCTGATATGTATCATCTCGCTTAATGCCTACAACTCTCATATTAAGTCTAATCGCTTTATATTAAACTAATACTTGTTGCTTCGCATTATAAGATTACTTGCACTAATTTAAATTGGATATGAAATGAAGGTGTAAATAGCTTTAATGAAAAGTTTTAAAAGATCGGGAATGCATTAAACTAATTCTACCCCCTCCTAGCTTTAATTTCTAGAAGGTTCAACAAAGTACAGCATAAGGATCATAGTGTGTTTCTCTCGCTCTTCCTTCTATCGCAATCACCGCTTTTATGACCATACTTGTTGCATGAAAAACAATATCCCTTGGAAGAAATCCGTAGTACCTTCTCGTGTAGAATCTCGCTTGTATGTGCCTCGAAACATCCCGCTTCGGCAATTGGCCGCAATATGCCCATAATTATGACATTTAAAGCATTCAACATTATTGATACTTTTATAGTTCGTGCAAAGAAAATACTTTTTGAGAATTCATAATTGTATGGCTATTTTGTTTCTTTTTCTTCAATACTTCAGTGTTTTGCTTTGACATCCTTGAATCTTTAGCACTTCCTTGCAAACTAGATTCCCTTTAATGGGGCCATCAGAAAACCAAGACCAAGTTTAACTAGAAGGAGACCTTTGATTACTAAGAATAAGTTATCCAAAGATCTTAGTACTATCTTGAAACCTCAAGAGTTTATCCTTCTTTCCTTCTCTAATTTACCTTTGAGAATGTTTACCTCAACCTCCAATTTTTGGCATTGCTTCTTCATGCTTTCTTCGACCCTTTTTCCTTCTTCTACTTGATCATTCAATTTAAAATTTCTTCCTTCAACCAATTTTCATTTTCTTCACATGTTTGTAGCATCTCTTCATTATTCTTATTTGATTTTTCCAGATCTTCTTTGAGAGAGATGATTTCTGCTTCAAGTCCTTCCTTTTCAAATGATAGGGGTTCTTCATTCTTCTTATTTGATTTTTCCGTATCTTCTTTGAGAGAGATGATTTCTGGGCTTCAAGTCTTTCTACTTTGATTGGTTGCAAAAACATACAACTTTTGATACTTATGGTCTATTCCGTCCATTTAGTATTTATTTCTCGTTCATTCATTCTAGAGATCATATCTTTGTAGATGTACATCTCTCTTATGAAATTGATTCCAATCATTGCTTTCATCATTGATTTTGAGATTTGCTTCTAGACTTATACCCGTTACGTTCACTATCTTCACCATTGCTTGCACAAGAAAGTGAATCACAAGAACAACAATCGCATCTTTTTGTCTTCTTCATTTTCTCGCCGCACATGTCTTCTCCCGAGATGTCTTTCTTTTGAGTAGCCTTCTTCTTTTGCTTCTTTGCCATAAGCACTTGTAGATCTTGGCTTCGAATCTTCTTCCTCATCGATACTTCATGTGTGTATAATAACTCTTTTTCTTTTCAAATTGTTTCCATTTACCATAGATTATCTTCATAAGGACATTTAGCGGCATAATGACCGACTTTTCCACAAGAAAAACATTTGAAGGGGAGCTTACTCTTTTGAATCTTCCGCAGCCTTAGTTGGAGTTTTCTCACAAAATTTTCTTCTTCTTTCTTCTCCGATATATAATCTGATTCCTTGACATCTTCCTTGTCTTTTCTTTTTGCACATGCCTTGAAAGCAAAACTCTTCTTTGGTTTTAGAGTGGACCTCCTTGTCTCATTTCATAAGCAAATGTAATACCATGTAGTTGAACAATAGTAAGAGTTTGCATCTTTGCCTTTCTTCAATAGCAGCTAATACTTTTGACTCAAATTTTGAAGTCAATGATCTTAAGAATTTTTCCACCATGTAGTTGTATCTGTTATGGTTTCACCCAAAAATTCTCATACGATTTACAATATCATCTAGACGTAAAAAGAAACTCGGCAATACTTCATCACTATGCATCCTTAAATTTTCATATTCAATTCTCGAGAGTTTGGAGTTTTGGACTTTTTACCTTTGTATCTCCCTTCATAGCTCGTAATGATTTTGTCCCATATTTCTTTTGTCGAATTTAGTCGCATCACTTTAGAAAATTAGTGGTTCAGTACATGCTTCCTAATAAGACATTGATCGTTTTCGGCATTGACTTGCATATTTCTTCCTCTCGCCGCATCGCTGGGAATGTCGTCGTATATTGATAACCTTCTTCCACGATTGCCCATACTTCCGCAACAAGACTTACGCGTATATGCTTTTTTTTTCAGTATCTCTCCAATAATGCATTATCTCCATTGAATAGAGGTGGCTCTATAGACATTACTCCTTCATGACTTCCCCATTGCGACGGGATCTCCTCTCCAAGCGATCAAGCTTCGCGCAGTATGACCCGCTCTAATATCAATTGTTGGGAAAAATACCGAGAGCTGAATCGCATTTAGGGCATACTCAAATCTTTTTACTTTTTCATGCTCTAAAACCCATACACTACTTTATTTGACTGTATTCGCACATATACGCGGATACCCTTCACAAAACTCGCGATATATGCGTATATCTTAACTCGCAATTAATTCATTACTTAGATCCTTGCATTTATTCATTCATTAGATTTTTATATAGCAACATGTACATGTGTAGTACATACCGCAGTAAAATCATCACACATAAGCATCACACATGAACACCAGGATTTTAGGTGGAAACCCAAGTCGGAGAAAAACCATCGATTGCCGTTGTCTCACCTTCAATATTTTATTATAAAGAAAACATCTTACAATAATCGACATCGGCAATAGACATCATACCGAAGACGTGCAGCACCCACTTTCTGCACCGTTTACTAGCCTCTCCCTGGAAGTGGAGCTACGACCCCCTCGCTCTTGTTTACCACCCTCTCCCTAGAAGGGAGCTACAACCCTTGCTTCCTCGCTCTATCAGCCTCACCTGGAAGGGAGCTACAACCTCTGACTCAAGGCTACAACCCTCAAGCACCACCATGGACCACGTTTCATCAATTTTCACAATCGGATCCAAAAGCTTTCTTTAGAGCACAACTTGCAGTGCCACTTTTTCATCATATTTTCAGACCGGGACCCACTCACACACTTAAGCTCAATAATACATTAAAACTAAAACTTATCAATTCGTAACAACCCGTACTGTATAGCGTAAAGAATACAAGAGAATGCATTAGATATTTCATGCTTCATCCTTCGAAAGAAACCCCTAGATTTCATATGCACTTTCCTTTCATCGATCCCCGCGTATACGGCTTTCCAAATACATAAACCCTGCGTATATGTCTCAGCACATTACGTAACCGACTTTACAACCCATACGTGGTTTCTCTTCATCAAACTCGCGTATATACGCTGTGCTCGCGCGCAAAGAAACTTGCGTATAGATCTTCGTATATTATAGGGAAAACATACTTCTTCAGCATCAGTATTCAGCCGTATTTAACTTTTACTTCGTGCATGTATGTTCGCCTCATCTCGCGATCTAAACATTCCATAAAATGTATCTAGAAGATACAAATACATTTTCAGTATCTAGATAACCTTCTTCATCATTTTCTTCATAGGTGCATCTGCGTATTCTGCATCTATCATCAAACTCGTTACCTCTTTCCATACATACATACTCTCCAGAGTGAAGTCTCCATTCAAACCTGCACTCATGTGCACACCCCTTGCATAATGTGATTTTCTTCTCTTATATAGGTTTTCCATTTTTCAATACCATGAGCCAAAACCACATCACTTCCGATGGTATTCCCGGGCGTGGATCAACTAGACAACCTCAACGCTCTGATACAATGGGTCATATCACTACATGGTAGCTACCCCTTGTTTTACATATTTAGAGTGCATTTGACCACACGTAACTAGCATCGTTATTTCCGCGTACATACGTCGACTTCTCCTAGACAAACTTCGCGTATGCCTTGAGACACACACTTTTCATCATTGTTCTCAAAGCACATACCGAAATTCCTTTCATCATTACAACTCGAGTTGCTTTCGTAGACACAACATATCACATCAAATTTACATCATTACCAAAGTCCATCAAGTCAAGAACAACTTCATCAAGTAGGTTGCCATCATCTTCATCAAGCGCTGCCATTAAGGACAACACTCGCATCATATTGCCAACAATTTCGCTACAAAAAGTGTGGTTTCTAGCTAAAATGACTCTTTCAAAGTGCTATAAACTCTGGGAAATAAAAATTTCATAAAAATCACTGACCGATGTGACACATAAAAGGATTTGAATGAGGGTGGCTTTAGACCTTAGGATAGGCTGTAAATAAGAAAATTAAAAAAAATTTCCTTTGACCGTGGTAATGAAAAATGAATTCTATGACCTCATACCTTTGACACATGAACCTCTAGGACTTTGTCAAATGATGCTTCATTTTTTTGAGTCATAACAAGGCTCCACTTGGGAAGGTGTGCCCCCGTGGTACACCAAAGAACCTAGTAGTTCCAAGAGTGGTTATACATCTTCTTACAAATAAAAACCGTGAAAATTTTCCAAGCTTCCTTCAAACTCTAATGGTCTTTGCACCTCGTGCTCAATCTTGATGATTATATCAACAATAAAAAACAAATGTGTACCTATTATAAAGATTCTTAGTCTACTTGAGCTTATTCACACACACACTCCTACCTACTCCTAACAACCGCAATCTTCTATGTTTGATTCAAGCAACATGAAACTTGCAATGAAGCCACTCATTGATCTGTCTCGAGACTTGAACCTCTTAACTACGCTTGAACCAAAACTAAACAAGATACTCGAAAATGACCAAGGCAACATAAGATGTAGTCTCTGATCTTCATAATGAGAATATAACTCGGAAATTTGGACCCGTAAAACTCTTCCATGTAGTCACCATAGGATCATAGAAGACATAAAATGTTTGATGACTCTCAATACATTCTGACAGCTTCTTGGACAACTCATATATGCTCTTTGCTCAACAATAGAATATTTCAGCTTATGTGCTATCAAACCGATTTTCAAACTGACTTTTCTAAACTAATTTTCAAACTAATTTTCACACACATGCGTATTCTTTCCTCAATCTCAAAAGAGAATGGTAGCAAGACCTTCTCTTTGTGTTATGGAATTAAAAACTTTTGAAAAGACTAATCTTGACTCATGAAGACTATAAGATTGAATTTAATCTTATAAAACTTCGATGTCTTTTTCAATGTTCTTAGCAACTCCATCCAAAAATTTAATCTTATCTTCCCGACTTGCGACCCAAATGATTTTAGATAAGAAGATAAAGACAAAAGGGGAAAAAATTTCATCCATTTCCTCATTAGTATAATCATCATTCCATTATTTAAAAACCTTGAATGGAAGGAGAGTCTCGCCACCAACTCGTCGCTTTTCCATCCATGTTTCCACTGAAAAAATAAGGCTTTCCTACAAACAACATAATAGATCCGACAGAAAGTTTTCTAATCCATTGTTTACATTTCCTTTGAAATGAATCATAGAAAAATATGATGAAAATATCTTCATGTATGACTCCTAAGAAGCTCAAGAAAGTCACGTAAATATAATATGTACTTCAAGGTCAAACTCAAAATCTTCTCCATTGAATTTTGGACCATTCCATAAAAAACATGTATCTTTGGGAAAAGGATTTTTGGAAGCCAGTAAATTTTTTGAAAAAATCTATAAGCATGCATACCTTGAAATAAGAATGGCAAAGATCTCGAGTTCTTCATAAGTCCAAAGGAATCACTCATGAATCTATGAAATTTTGAATTATTCAACAATGGAGTCGCCAAGGTAGTTGCACTTTGAACAAATTCTAACTCTCCCGCTACCTTCAAGAGTTCACTTTCCAGAATTTTTGGGAGATGTATATCTTCGTACTCAGCAGATGCACCAAAATTTTATCACAAATTGCACCTAATAGTCTCGCTAATCGGACAACTTCATGTAATTGTTTCAAACCAACTCAGTAAATCGAAGCTTAGCTCTTTAGTCCGAGAGGGCTCTCTCAAAGGGGTTAATGATGTTCTTGATAAAGATGTATCTAGATGGCTAACTCTACTTGGAAAATAGGTTGATTGTAATTCAGTAGGTTGAAAAGAGTACAAGTCCCATAGAATCATTAGGATTAGTGGAGTCAACACATTCAGAATTCAGTAGTAAGTTCACTTGACACAGGAAGTGTATAAGGTGTAAGAGTTTTTATCGTAGGTAAAGCACATATGAAACATGAAATGACATAGTCAATTCATCTATAAAAGAAGTGAGAGCATAAACCCTATGAATTATGAGTATTAAAGATGAAAACCACTCGAAATGGTACACATAGAAATTCTATAGATCAATTAAACACTAAAAACACCATGGGAATCTCAAAGTTGGTCAAGTAAAAGTTCTCTCTCAGATATCGAAAACACCAAATTCACATAAAGTCGGCAGATTGCCAAAAACATCTCCAACTCCTTACAAATTCGAATATTTTCCCTTTAATAGACTTCGTTATATCGTAGAGTGATCCGACTCTTGGCTAGATTCATCGAACTTTTCCTAGTGACACCTTGCAAAACAAGAAACACATGTGCTTTAATGATAAAATGATAGCTACACTATGAAACGGTCCTTTTCCTAATAGGACTCAAACTTCTACTTATTACATCAACTACCTTATCTCTAAAAAACTAGCTACATATCTAACAACTAATCCTTCCACATGTTTTAATAGGCTATGATATATCTCATCACTACATGACATCTTAATTATCCTCCAAATCTCGAAACAAACCCTATTTTTAAGGAAAAACCGGTCCTTATCTTCAATCGAATGGTTTTGGTTGATGATTTGTCTTCTCATCTCATGGTCTTCAAGTCTTGGATGACTCACTGACATGGTCTCTTTGACCCTTTGAAGGTATCCACCTATCCAAAAGTTTCCAAAAACTCCACTCCATTAACCTTCACAACAACACACTATGAAAGTATGATGCTTCGTAGCGTACTTTCGTAGCATTACGTAAAATGCCCTTTCGCCATCAACTTTTCTTTTTTTATTCTTTTTCTTTCCTTCTCGCATTGTGTTCATTATGCCTTGACACATCCTCCATATCATTTTATCCTCTTGGAAGCTCCTCAAAGTGGTTTTAACATACAAAATAAAGCTACATGTGGTTTCGTAGCGTTTCCTGGGCTTCAAGCCTATAGGAAACGCTACTACCCATTGAAAATCATGTTAATTCCATATTTTTGCATAACTTAAAAAATATGCCTTCCAATTGTGAAAACACTTTGTTTTCGAAATTCCATTGACTCTTTCAAAAACAAAAAACCACACTCAAATTATGAGTCTTGATTTATTTCTTCGTCATCGATGATGAGTTGAGCTATTGGCTCCCTCCAAACTCTAACTTTTTTGCTGTGATTTTTCCTGCTTTGCTGCAGTAAATAGGTCTTAGAACAGAGCTTATATCTCCGAAACATGATGTATTTTTAACGACTGGAGGATTTGTTTCATAATGAATGTTATAAATAAAACCTCTCTGGTTTTTAGAAAACCATCTCCATCTCAGTCCGTAATCTCGTATTTAAAACATGTGTAAAACAGAAAACTCTGCTTTCAAAATAGGGCTCCACATAACTTCAGTAGTCTTCCAACTGATAGCACCTATGAGAAACAAGAAAGAGGTTATTATTTTCCCTTGTTATGTGCTTGACAAGCTAACTCTCTATTATTTCCAAATTCATCTATGTTCATCTATAATCCTCCTCTTTAGACTTGTCAACAACACCAAACATAGCAATTTTTTTGTTAGCTCGAAACAGTAAATTTTGACAACTTGAAATGATGCACAGCTAAAGCAAAGCTAGGGGTCCTCCATGAATAGCTTAAGGTCCATGAGCTTCTATAGTTATCCACGTAGCCTCCTTTGTGTTCTTTCTCTGTACATGACCATCCCCTTTATAACCAAGCTTCCTCTTAAAAAGGTGACACTTGTTAGAAGCTGCAAATTAGACAATAAGCTACTTCTTGGTGTGATGAGGCAGCCCTCAAAAAGTGACATTGAGATGTTTCTCACATGCATGAATGAATGTTGAGTGACAAATAGCAACTTAGGATAAGGTTTTTTGTTTTAGATGACAACTCATGCTTAAATCATGACACATACATGCCAAAATGGCAATGATGACCTCATACATGCTTAAAATGGTAATAATGACTTCAACCACAGAGCACAAACCTTTGATCTTAACCTAACATACTCGAATGGCATCTACTCCTATCCCTTTCAATAATTTACCGACACCTAGAAGCCAACTTGACAAGACAAATAGGAATCCTTACTTTCGTAGCGCACCTAGTGTATTTCTCGGGGGCATTTTCGCTACGAAAGCATTAGCAGGCTTTTTAGCGAAAAGTGCAATCTTATTTGCGCATTTCACGCCACTACGTAAAGTGTGGTTTCTTAGCAAATGACTCTTTTCCCGATGCTATAAACTTGGGAAATAAAAAATGTCATAAAATCATGACTCGATGTGACATAAAAAGGATTTATGAAATGAGTGTGGGTTTAACTTTAGAGATAGCTAATAAGAAAATTATTTTTACAATTTTCCTGACGCTGTAATGAAAAATCAATTATATGACCCTACCTTTGACACATGAACCTTTGGGATTTTGTCAAATTATGCTTCAATTTTATGAGTGATAACACTAATCTATGGTCGGGTGGTTTGTGGGGAAGTCCCAAACTTGGTTGATCTTTCATTAATTAATAATAAATCTCTTCTTCTTGGTACTTATGTGTAGATGTCATTGGGTTCATTTCAGTGGATGTTATGTGATTTTATATCATTGTTATTTCAGTTAATTACATGTTTTTTATGAGTATGTTTTATGGCAATGATGATGTATGACTAGCATCGTTTTGATTAGAAAATGAATGAACAATGAATATATGACCTAATATATGAGTACGAAGTTATTATGATATTGCATCAATAATGCTTCTTAACAAATCTTGTAGATAGGTATAGAGACTCCTATGCCTACATCTGATTTTATGACCAGATATTACGTGATTTTTATGATGTGCATGTTTGATGAAATGCTTATCATGGCTAGTAGAGGTCCCTGGTCAAGTCCTTGATAAAACTTTTTTGAATTAGTACCCAGTTTTTTCTCATATTATTTATCATTCCTAAAGTTTTCAAAAAATTATGCAAAGTGGGCTCAAATCCTGAGACTCTGACTCGCACATAATCAGTCAGTTACACAAAAATAGTTTAAAAATCCACATTTTCTAGAATTCCTTGTTGTAGGAGCGACTGGAAGGTCTCGCCTATTTGTAGGGCTTCTGTAATGGGAGGATTAGGGTCAAGATAAGTCAAATAGATGATTTTTCTCAGATTTTCTTATCACCTAGAAGGGTTGGTTGGCCCCTAAAGGTTATGTAGGATGTGTGGAAGGTCATATTGGTTGTGTTTCATCGGTTCCACTTCCTTAAGGTTACCTAGGAGTTTGAATCACATCATAGTAGCCTCCTCCGTCACGTGTTTGTTTTACCCTATTCAATCCAAGTATCTTGGGTAAATGTGAGGCGGTGGTTACAAAATGGTATCAAAGCATGGTTCACCCCTTGGACTAGATGTGTGGGTGTGTGTTATTCATGCATATATTTCGATTACATATGTGATCCTTATGCTTGTGATCTATGTGTTTTTTGCATATGCATGGCGTGGTCATAATTAACATGGTCAGGTCACTCATGTGAAGTTGGGATGATGTGGTGTTTTTTTTGGATGTGATCATTTGTGATTTCCATGAGTGCATGTCGATTAGTGCATTGGTCATGTATGCCATTGTGTATATAAGGTTATTATGAATACATTGACATGGTGGTAGTAGTACGTGGCATGAGGTCATGGTATGTGGTTGGTATGGTCTTCTTTCATTGATGACTAGATAATAAGTTGAAATGATGATTATGTTTATATATGTATTGTGCTAATTTGGTTGATCTAGTGGACCATATATCATCCTCGAAAATAAACCGAGGTACATTGGTTTTTTTATGATTTCGGTTTAGCCTACATGATATACCTCTGGCAGGGAGAGAAGAGCAAAGATGACTATTAGAATGTGGTATACTACAACTGCCATGATATTCTCCCTATAGATCAGATAAGTAGCATGGTGATGAGTACTCCTTACATACAGCGTATACTTTGAGTAAGCTTGAAGGTAAAAATAATGAGTTGCAATGTAAGGCAATGATCAAATTATTAAATCGTACGCGAGACTTTCTAGGGCATAGGAGAAAACAAGTATTAAAATGCAACATATCCTTGAGAGATTTTTAGACTTGAAAAGACAGACCACTTCAAATCAACCATGGGCAAGAGGATAGGAATAATGAGGCATATGGAAAAGATATCATGGTAAGCATAGGGTTAGATATGTATGACATAGCTCATGAGATGCAAAGATTCTTGGATACACTGATATATGAGGCAATGGACATGGGATTTACTCTAGTTCTAGTTCGAGTAGGTATATGGGTCATCATCATTATCATCCTTATAGGGAGGAATGATAAGGATATTTCTCCAGCATGTGTTCAAGAAAGCAAAGCCACCTAGATTTGATGGAGAAATGAATAATTCAGTAGGATACATCAGGGTGGCTTTTATGGAGGTGAACATGTTCTTCAAAGTTGTATGATTATTCAACGAACATAAAGAACAAAAATAACTACGTTCAATGTGTTAGAAGGTAAAGCAAAATATTTTGTGGGAAGATGTAAACTAACTCCATAGGAATCCGAGAATAGGAGTTAACTTGGAGTGATTTCATATATTATTCAAGAATAACTACCTATCAAAGAGATACTATGATGATAGGGAGAAATAATTCTATGAGTCAAGATGATGCGATCTATGACCGATGAGGAGTACACTAGCATATTCTTGGAGTTGATTGAGGTATGTGCCTTATATAAAGGAGTAGAAGGATAAGATTCATAGATTCATCATTGGGTTGTTGGTATCATTCAAGGACATAATTGAGCTTCTCATGAGCCCTAGATCATTAGAGGAGGCCATCAGGAAGCTAAATCATTATTATTAAAAATCAAAGCATGATGATCCTAGATTAAACTAGATTGGAAAGGTAATGTAAACAATAAATAAAAATGGGACAAGAAACAAGCAAGGCCTCAAGACACACAATAAAGAGAATGCATCACCACCTAATCAGCTCAATGCATCCGACAGCAAGAAAAGGATCTCGTCCGAGGAGCAGATATACAAGGGTGCAAGGTGGAAGTCTTTACAATGTTGGACATGTGGAAAGGACTCATCACAGGAGATATTGTCCACATCATCGTGGTTTTAGCACACAAATATACAATGCTCAGAGGAACATAAGTAAGGTGGGAATGTTGGAGCAGAGTATTCCTCATATTTATGCAAAAGATTGGATAACATGCAGGTTTACTCATATTAGAGTCTATCATCGAGATGGAGTTAAGATTTGCAATCAAGTTGTTTCTATTTTAATTGACCCCGTATCTAATTATAGTTATATTAATCTCGACCTAGTGGATAAGAGTGGTTTGAATAAAGAAGTGCATGCAAATTCTGGTCAAAGCAGCATGGCATATAGGTACAAAGAAGAGATTTCATAATTAGGTAAATGAGATTATGCATTTGAGTTGAATGGACATGCCTACATCAATGCATTTGAATGTATTTCCATTGGGATCATACAATATGTTTCGGGTATCGATTGGTTGTATCTTCATAGGACCAAGGTCGATGATTATGACAAGGCTATTGAGTGCTTGGATGAAATGAAGAACAAAGAATATTGCGGTGGTAGGAAAAAGGAAACATCGCTAGAATGGTGGCAACTATGTATGAAAATCACAATGGAGGAAAGGGTGTGTGTTATTTGAAGTGTATATTTCTAGTGACAAAGTTGTAAGGGGAAGTTGATGATGCAGACATGTCCTTGAGAGGGTACCACTTCTCAGCAATAGTTTCATGGATGTGTTTTCAACGTATAGCTTTCAGAGTTTCCACATCACAGTGGAAGTGGAATTTTATATTGAGTTGGTACCGGGGTAGAACCAACATCAAAGGTACCATACAAGATGAGCACTCTAGATTTTAGTAGATCCGAAGTTTTAGTTGAAGGAAATTATTGACAAAGGATACATTAGGCCGATAATGTTTTTCCGTGGGGTGCACCAATATTGTTTGTGAAGAATAAGATGGTAAGTCTAAGATTAGGCATTGATTACAAGAACTTGAACAAGGTAACAACCATCAAGAACATGTATCTATTGTCTAGGATTGATGACTTGTTTGATGAGTTGAAGGGAGAAGAAGAGCCTCAGAGATTCATCTAAGCAAGGCTTCTGTAGATTCATCTAAGATCCATATATCATCGTAAAGTACGCGCATTAAGAAAGAGGACATATACAAGATAACTTTTAGGACCAGGTGTATGGGAATCATGAGTTTTTTTGTAGTTCCTATTATCACTCGCCGCATCTCTAACATTAAAGAAGAAATCCCAACGTAGGTAACTCACATACTCAACCTTTTAACCCTAGTAGCTAGCCCTACCAAGTCGTAGAGGGATCTCTACTAAAACGATAGCCTAGGAGGCTGAATGTATTATGATTTTAGGCTAGGTGTGAGTTCAAAGGGTTTTGATAATTGATTTTGGCTCGAGCCGCTAGATGAAAGTATGGTCAAGGGAGCTAGGTCCACGAAAATGAGATAGGGTTGCAGAGATTCAATGGGGAAAGGTAGGCATAAGAATTAACACTTTTTAGATTATTGTAATAGAGATGAGTTTTAAGATCGATGAGGAGCTAGGAAGAGCATGGGAGGTATATTCTTCCTAAACAAAGGAAAATGGAAAAATTCATGATAACTTTCCCTAAATGAAAGCATGAGCAAGCATGTGATTCTTCCTATCAACTTGAAAGAGATCAAACAATATATATGTAATGAAATATGGAAAAAACACATTCTAACATAAGAAACTAGATAAAAAACAATGATAAACATCATACCACATGTATGCCAAAAAAATAGCCGCAACTCTTCTTATTAACTAGCCAAACCGAGTACAATAGTCCTCGATCAATCCATTAGCATCCAAATTGATTCCTAAGTCTTGAAAAATGAGTCAAAAAGTACAATATATAGACCTCAAAACAAACTCTCCCAACTCCTCAGTGGGTTGGGATCCATGAGGTGAGAAGAGATCCACAAATTTTTGAGCCTGAAGTCGGAGTATATGGATTTCTAAGTGACTCCTCCCTAAATACATTCAAACCGATTCTATTTTTGACTTTCTAAGGATAATGTTTACTCTAATGAATCTAAGCACCCTAGGAAACTTATCCACAACATAATTAAAATTACCATGCTCAATGACATAGGTAAAAATATCAATTTCTCGAGATAAAGTCAAAAATTACAGTTGAAAACCAAAAATATTAGCAAATGGTCATTATGCCACTTTCTTCCTCGTCACATATGCGCCTCGCTATGTCATATGCACACTCGATGTTCAAGTCTTATTTTGACTGACTTGCTCGGTGTCCAAATTAGGCCCAACATGGCTTGTTTGAAAGCCCTTCAAGTCTTCTTTCTCCGAATATGCCCAGCTTTTCAAAATGAAGTTGATTTGACCTCTCTCATTTCTACTTCTCCCAAGACTTATCTCAGGCACAGACGCCTAGGTCGAATAATATGCGTAAATGTGATTTTTAGCTAGTTTTTTTCCCTTTTTCGCCCGTCAAATCTACAAATCAAGGTTGGAAAGTGGTTTTCCTGGAATGCATTTTTCCTTAGGAATCCATTGGTAGTCTCCTTTTCCTCAAAAAATTTCCCCAAAACGTTTGCGCATCGCCTAGGGTGTCTGCGTATATGACCCTAATTTCTTATATGTATTTGATCGTAAAAACTCAAAAAAACACAAACATTTTGCAAAAAAATGTTTCAAAATGCATCAAAATTGGTGGGGAGAGTGTTGGTGAGGTGGCTAGGCTTGGAGTGAAGCCTCTACAACTATGTCTAACTTTATTTTCTCCTCCATCATGGTCAATTCCTCAACCTTTGTATTGGGCTCTTTGAGATTGGCCACAACAATTTTTCTCCTCTTTGGGCATGATGCTTGACCTTCATCCTCAATAGGTCATTGTCTCTATTATCCTTTTCCAAAAGCTTATCCTGACTTATGATTGGCTCTATCAAGCCATGGCTCCCTATTTTCATTGATCACCATTTCAAGTTGCTCATACTCAAGGTTAGTTGATCAACAACTGAGCCTCTTTTTGTATTTCTAGAGCTAGAGATGTTTTCGTACCCTAGTTCTAGGTTTTCCTCTTGGAGTGCTTGTTCTGTATATTGTTCATCAAGGACCCTCATAATTTTCAAGTGTCTCATCTAGCATATCTTTGCCTTTTCTCGAACTTTCTCCCTTTGAGCAAAGCTGATAAATTTCCCACCTCATCAATGGTGCAGCATGCTGCTTTGTTTTCAATTGTTGGTTATCCCGCTACAAGGAAGTTTTATGACGATACTTGGCTCCGTCAAGATTATTCTGGAGCTCTCTAATCTTGTTATCATTACCTTTGATGACTGCACTAGTGATTTTATCATATTCATCCTCATCTAGGTCAACAAGCTCAAAATCATGCTCAGACTTATGGAGGTTTTATTCATGTCTAACCTCTGGCTGAATTTCTGCCTCAATCACCTTTTCTTTGCCTTTGTCCACCTTCTTTGTTGATGTAGAAGGAATGGCCCCTTCCACTATGTGTGGAGAAAACACATGCTTGTGACCTCTCTGGTAGGTTTTGGCAATGGCTTAACCTCAACCACATTATCCCTCATAGGCTCACTGATCTCAATCCTGCTAGGTGATCCAATGCCATGACAAAATGGAAGTGAAGGAGGTGAAATGGGTGAAAGGGAGCGATCTGATGATGAAGAATGTGCTATGGGCTGAGATGAAGGGATGGAAGTAGATGGTTGAGATGATGAAGGCACATTTTTTTCATTTTGAGTAGATGGATCTCTGAATATATCATTGCCTATCAAGGTGCTCCATGCAATGTTTAGTTCATTGAGATGATAGAGGACTATGATTTTAATGAGGGAATGATGGAAAATACTTCTCATTTGATGTTCATACTCTCTTTTCTGGACAATAAATTCCATATTATCTATGCTCAGGAAAAGGTAGTAGGGTATGTTAAGCATCCTTACCCTAGTGAAATGCATTAAGAGGCACATAGGATAAGTATAAAGTCTTGAAAATCTACCTTTGCATGAAAATTATTTCATGATTATATTCATCATTGGTGCATATCTGTCCTGGAGGTAAGAAAAAGGAAAGAACCTCTTTTTCTCATTCTTGTATCTTGGTTTTAGGAAAGGCTCAAAGTATTTCTCCTCCAAATCACTCTTTTTGAACCACTTCTCCCCAACATTTGGGATCCCGGTGGCAACTGAAATGATAGAAGTTGATATATTAAAGGTGACACCAGCTAAAGTAACTTGAATGTCATGGAGTCTAGATATGAAAATTTTGGTCAACATGGCATGGTGTTGGACCCTCTGAATTTTCTCACAGAACTCATAACATCCAACATGTTTGAAGCATGTCACAACCATTGGAGAAGCCAAGAGTTCCCTAGTGTTGGTAGGTTCAATTCTGAGTATTCTTACCCGTTTATGTGGCCTCCTCACCTATGTTTCCTCTCTCTCGTTGTATGATCTATTTTCTTCCTCTTTTGCCATGGTGTTTTTATCAAAACCCTAGGGAAGTGTGATCATGTGGAATATGGTTTTAGGAATGAGGAATGGGAAAGGAAAAATGAAGGAGATGGTGCTAGGGATGTATGAAATGGGGGAGGGGATAAGGAGTGGTAGTATGATGGGATTTAGGATGGGGATTTGTGGATTGGTAGCTTAGGTAAATGTAGCACCTAGGGCTTAGGGTATTTGGATAAAGGGTTTAGGGGAAAGGGAATTATGTAATACAGGGTTTTGGGAATGGGTATTTTGGAATGTAGGAAGGGTGTGAAGGTGTAGGGGAGTGGAAATTAGGAATTGTGAGTGTAAGAGGGAAATATTAAGGTTTTAAATGATTTTAAACACCAAATATTAAAAAAAGTTCACAACACCAAAAAATGAACTTGGAGGAGAGAATTGATGAAAGACACCTTTACTCACTTGTTGGAGGTCCAAAAAAAATTTGTTGAAGTTTTGGAGGAAAATTTGGCGAAATTTGAAGCAATTCAGCCCTTTTTGGACATATGCGCAATGCCTTAAGCATGTGCGCCCTCACTTAAGACTGTGCACCCTCGCAGAAGGCTATGCACAGCGCCTAAAGGATTTGCACCCTCTCTAAAGGATATCTGCCCTCTGCTCTGTTTTTTGCTAATTTCGCCCAGAAAAATTGAAATTTTTCTCTCTTGGAGTGTTTTCTTGGTGTTTGTAGGAGACAAATGAGTTTGAAATGATGTCAAGAAGTCTTTAATACTTGATTGAATTTGAATTTAGATTAAAAACCCACTTTTCTAATGTTTCATTTCACCTTTGAAAAATTTGTTGAATACCTTTTTCACTTTGATTTTCTTCTTTACAGGTTGATTGTGCTAGAGTTTGGCACTGTTTACAATTCGACTTTGATAATATTCAGTTTGGCATATGAGTTTGTGTTGGAAAATTGGGACAGTACTTATTACATAAAATGGGCATAAAATTACATAAAAAATAAAAAAAAATTAACTACATATATGTTTTGAATAAAATAACATTTTAGTATGAAAATCATACTTTAAAATCATAATTACAACCTTTAAAAATAATATTTACATGCTGGAAAATCTTCTTCAAATGATATAAGAAGTATTATTCAACTACTCTCACACTTTTTCTAACCTTATTGAGATGAAATGGAGTATTAATGAACCTTGAAAAAATGAAACCTAATGACCTAAATGGACCTTGAATGACCAGACTTCATGTTGATTGTAACTGACATAATGACATAGTGATATGAGATTTTAAGATTGTTTTATGCTCAACAAGACATGAAGGTGGGTCAGCAAATGTGAAATTTTGAGGGAGAGTGAGGTTTAATGACTAGGGCTACCATCAGTGAATCATTTTTTTGCATGACCTAGTGGAATGATCAAAAAATTCTAAGTGGGACCCCTAAAATGAATATGAAAAGAGTGATTTTGATCACTGATGGCATAATGCAATTTCTGACACTAACAGTTCATTTCGGTTTGGCTAATGCTCCAACTAATTTTATGTGCTTGATGAATAGTGTGTTGCATCTTTATCTGGACAAGTTTTTTTATCGTATTCATTCATGATATATTGATATATTCTAATAATGAAGAAGAGCATGTCAAACACTTAGCAACAATATTGAGATTGTTGAGAGCGCATCAGTTATATGCTAAGATCAGTAAATGCAGTTTCTTTCAAACAAAGGTACATTACTTGGGACATGTTATTTCCAAGGAATGCATAGTAGTGGATTCGGAGAAGATAAGGGCCATCATGGAGTGGGAAACTCCTAGGACTGTGGATGAGGTAAGGTCATTCATCGGGTTAGCAGGTTATCACAAGAGGTTCATCAATAACTTCACACAAATTGATTATCCTATTACATCATTGCAAAGGAAAGGTAATAATTTTGATGGACAGAGGAATGTGAATCCAGTTTTGATCAGTTGAAGTTGTTGACAAATTCTCCAGTTTTAAATATTGAATACCCAGAAAATGAGTTTTTGGTAAGTACAGATGATTGGAAGAGAGGGCTTGATAGAGTCCTTAAGCGGGAAGGATAGGTAGTGTGTTATGAGTCACGAAGCTTAATGACCATAAGAAAAAATATTCAACACATAATTATCTTGAGTTGGCAGCGATCATCCATGCATTGAAGATGTGGAAAAACTATCTTATTGGAAGGAGGTTTGTATTGATGAGCAATCACAATGGATTGAGATACCTTTTTTATCAATAGAATCTGAATACCAGGAAAGCTAGATTGTTGGCCATGATCAGTGAGTTCGATTTTGATATCAGGTACATTAATGGTAAAGAGAACAGAGTTTTAGATTCTCTTAGAAGGAGGATAAAGATGAATCATATAGCCACTATAAGTTCCTATGGGAAATACTTACATGATTGAATCTTACAGGTACGTCAACAAGATGACAAGTACATGGAGTTAATGCACAATTTACAATAGGGTACAGGTGATCAGGATGTGGACTATCACCTCACATTAGATGGCTTGGTAAGATTTAGGGACATCATCTATGTGGCATATAACAATGATATCAACAAGATTATCTTAAGGGAATTTCATGCTAATTCGTATTCAAGTCACCCAGGATACCAGAAGACATTGAAAGCAATAAATAGGTTTTATCATTGGTGGAATTTGAAAAAGGAAGTGGCAGAGCTTGTGGCGAGATACTTGGATTGTCAGCAGATGGAAATAGAATGTAAGAATCTAGGTGGATTGCTTCATCCAATTTTGATTTGAGAGTGGAAGTGGGAGTTTATTTTAAGTGTATTTTATCACAGTTTGTTTTAGGACATCTAGACAACATGATTATGTCATGGTTGTGGTGGACAAGTTGAAAAAGGTAGCACTTTTCATTCCAAAGTTGAAATCTATGTATTCAACTAGTGATGTGGCAGGTATTCATCGTATATGTGGTGAGGTTTCATGGTGTACCGAAGAAGCAAGTCAAACATGGATTCAAAATTCATTTCTAGGTTGGAAAGAGTTATTTGCGAGTTTGGGTACGTAGTTGGACTTTAGCATATCCGATCATCCATAAAATGTATAATGTATCAGACAGGTAAATAAGATATTAGAGGATATGTTGAGGAGCACTGCAAGAGAAGCGATGGGAGGAGTACCTTACGTTAGTTGAGTTTTCTTACAACAATGTGTATCAGGAGTCAATGAGGATGAGTCTATTTGAGGCACTCTGTGGGTGGAATTTTAACACTCCCATCAATTAGAGTGATCTAGTGAATAGGGTGTTGATAGGACCAGATATGTTGGTAGAAATGGAATAGGTAATGCATGTAATAAAGAATAATTTTAAGGAAGCATAGGAAAAACATAAATTTTATGCAGATCAGAACAAGGCATTTAAGGAGTTTCAGGTTGGGTAATAGGTGTACTTGTGCATCAAGCCCAAGAAGAGATCCTTGAGGATTGGATCATGCCCCAAGCAGGCACCTTGGTATTGTGGACATATCAATATTATTTAGAGGATTATACCAGTAATCTATTGACTTGTACTTCCTTCAACATTGAAAGTCCATGATGTTTTCCATGTGGCATTACTTAAGAAGTATGTTAAAGATGTTGATCATGTGATTGATTGGTATGTATTGCAAGTGGAGATAGAAGGAAAATTACAATCATAACCACAATTTATATTACAGAGAAAGACTCTTATGCTCTAAAGCCAAGAAATCGAGTAGGTTAGAGTGCAGTGGAAGCAATTTGGGCCCAAATAAGCTACATGGGAGATGGCGGATTAGATGTGGACTATGTATCCTTCTCTATTCATCAGTTGAGTTAATGTTTTTGGTATATGTTGTGGTATGATGTTTTGGTATATGTACATATGTATATGGATGTAAATATCACAATGAGATGTGCTATAAAGCTCCAATAAGCGGTATGGGTGTCATTTCATTATAGTTTTCATGTAGTTATGATGTCATGCAGGTTTCCTTTTTAGTAGGTTGATCATTGTAAATATTGCAACAAGATAAGTTATAAAGCTCCATGGGCAGTATGTTTTTCTTTTCAGTGGTCTTGTTGGTTGTAGGTGTCATTGAACACCTAGGACAGTGTTCCCCTAAGGGGGAGGGTTCTATAACAACCCTAATCAAAATTCCATGTAAATAAATTTAATAAAGGAAAAATAATAACTGAGGTCACAGGAAACATATTCCAAGTTGAATGTTGGGAAAAACATCCTGGTGAGGGTGTTCATATGGTTTATTATGGCTAAGGAAATTTTTATAGAAAATGGTCGAAAAGGCTTTGGAAAGGAAAAGTGGCATTAATTGGAATTTTATTTATGAAAATAATGGAAATTAGGAGAAAAGGAAGTTGAAGCATCACAGGTTTCATGTAAGGATTAAAATGAAGGAAAATAATGGAAAATTGAATAAAATAGAGGCCTCATTAAATAAAAGGCTTCTGAGGATCAATTCATGGATTTTTGGTCAGCTTAGCTTTTGGCAAGTTCAATTTTGGAGCTCTCACTTTCTACTCTCTCACTCTCTCTCATACTCTTGGACACTTAGATTTTTCTTGGAGAACGCTTGGAGGAGTGTGGCGTAATTGGGATTTGGAGTGAGAAGGAAAAGGAAGAGTAGGAAATCACAAGGGGA
Organism: Pinus albicaulis; assembly: GCA_034641835.2. NCBI lineage: Eukaryota > Viridiplantae > Streptophyta > Pinopsida > Pinales > Pinaceae > Pinus > Pinus albicaulis. The sequence goes on along the minus strand of CM076572.1, from coordinate 1,366,671,622 downwards.
CATAGGGATCTTCATCTACAACAAATTTCGCTTGCAGGTACCGAGTTGCATGTATGATTTCATTTCTAGTTTTGGCATGCATGACACATGCATGTGGTTTCCTGGTTATGATCTATCATTGGTATGGAGGATTGCATGGATTGACAATGGTTTTTCCTATCCTTTCATTTCCTAGATATCCATGTTGTTGTGGGTTTATTTCCTTTTGTTCTAGTTGGTTATTATGTTCTTTTGTTTGGGGGTTGAGTTATTGGTTCCTAAAAGCCTTGGTTGGACAAATGCTTTAGAAGCCCTTGGTGGGTTTAGTTACTAGTCCTCGAAGCCCTGGTTGGACAAATTCTTTGGAAGCTTGATAATAACTATGGGTTGAGTTACTAATCCTGGAAGCCCTATTTGGACCAAACACTCTGGAGCCCTAGAAAACTTGGGTAGAGACCAATTGGTTAGTGATTTTCGACCATGAGGTGGAATCACTAGTTGAGGGTTGAGGTGGTTTGGCCTCTAGAATCCATGGTTTGGTTTTGTTTGATTTGTTCCATGAGATCCCACATTCATGCTTGGAATATGGCACAGGGTTGATTGGCTCAAAGAAATATTTGGTACAGCAAATCTATGGTGGGGTGGTTCATGGAAGTCCCAAACCTGGTTGGCCTTTTCATTCATTAATAATAGATTCTTCTTCTTGGTAAATTATGTGTAGATGTATTGGTTCATCTGTGGATTTTATGGTTTTTATAGCCTTGGTATTTATTGTTGGCATGTGTTGTCCTTGATGGAACTTAATTGATGAAATAAGATACCGATAATATGTTGCGCAGTATTTTCTTCTCGATGGCAAACCATTTGATGAAGTTATTTTACTTGATGGACTTGGTAATGATGTAAATCTAATGTGATGTGATGTGTTCACAGTAGAAAATTGTATGTAATGATGAAATAAATTTTTGTGAGCAAAGCAGAACAATGACAGTGCGTGCTCAAGGTACATGTGTTTGCTCAGGAGAAGCAGCGTATTCACGTTGAAATGTACGTGTAACAAGTCACAGACACTAATTAAGTGCCTTCAATCAGAAACTAAAATAGCTACCATATTGACCCATTGTATTGAGCGCTAGATTGTCTATTTGATCCCATCCAGGAAAACCATTGGATTTTGTGTGGTTTTGGCTCATGGTATTGACAAAAGCTAAATCTATATAAGGAGAAGAAAATCATTATGCAAAGGGGTGTGCATGTGTCTGGGTTTTAATGAATACTTCACTCTAAAGTTTATCTACATGGTTGAAATCTATTCTTAATTGATAGATCTGAAACTATGATGCACCTGTGAATATGATGAAGGTTCGAAAACTGTAGATCTGGAAATGATGAATCTCTAGGATGACCTGAAAAGAAGTAGTGAAGACCTAGAGCAAATCTATTGAAGATATTGAAGAAATCTGGGTAAGTCCATAGATCTGGTCTGTTCAGCAAATTTTATCTTTTATAAATCTATACGCAGGTTCGGTTCATGAAAATCGTGTATATGCGTAGATCTGTTCAAAAAAAGGCGCGTATGGACTGCTAGGGATTTTTCTAAAAAGTGCACAGATGTATACGTGGGTTGGCTTTATTAAAGGCGCGTATATGCGCGGGTCTGTTTAAAGAAAAGCGTGTATGTAATTTGAATTGATGGTTGCTCAAAGCTGATTGAGTTTTTGTATATCTATTCTGAAGTCTAGGCTATCTCTGATATTCTGGTTACAGTGGTTTCACTGTTCTGATTGATGCAATGGGATAAGGATGTTTGCTGATAAGTGAAGGATTGTGTTGAAGCTATTTGATCCAGTTTGAAAATTGATGAAACGTGGTCTGCAGTGGTTCTGAGGGTTTAAGCCTTCAGTCTGAAAGTAGAAGCTTTCTGCCAGTAGAGACTGGTGTTAATATTAGGGGGTAGTAGCTCCCTTCCAGGTGAGGCTGGTAAACGAGAGTAGGGGGTTGTTGCTCCCTTCCAAGAGAGGCTGGTAAACGAGAGAAGATTGTAGCCTTCTACAGGTGGGTGCCTGCGTACTGGTATGATTCTGCACTAGTACATGTTGTAAGAAGTTTTCTTAATAATAAAGATTGAAGACTGAAATGACGGCAGCGGTGGTTTTCTCCTGAATTGGGTTTCCACCTAAAAATCCTGGTTTCCATGTGTGTTGCTTATGTGTGATGATTATTATGTTCTTTCTGCACCTGTTTACTGTTGTCTAAATATCTAATGAATGATTAATGCAATGATCTGAGTCAAGAATTAAATGCATAATTAAATCACTGGATATACACGAGTTCTGTAAAGGGTATCCGCATATATACGCGGGTTGGCTTCAGGAAAGTAGCGTATGGGTTTTTAAGAAAGAAAATATCAAAGTTTTATTGTCTGCTCTAAATACTGATTCACCCCCCCTCTCAGTATTTTTCCAACAATTGGTATCAGAGCAGGTCCTTCTGAAAAGGCTTAATCGCTAGAAGGAAGATCAAGCAAGATAAGAAATCAAGAGGGAACAGCATCTATCAAGCCTCCTCTCTTCAACGGAAGTAATTTAATCTTCTGGAAAATAAGGATGAGATCCTATCTTCAGTCTATGGGAGCAGATATATGGGCCATTGTTGAAAAAGGATATCAATATCCAGCTGCTACACCAACAGATCCAACTGAAAGGAAGAATTATGAATCAAATGCAAAAGTGTTCAATGCTATAACAGGAAGTCTAACTGAAGCAGAATTTGTCAAAGTCATGCAGCTGAATATAGCAAAGGAAATATGGGAAGGTGATGCAAAGGTAAAAAGTGCAAAACTTCAATCTCTCAGAATTGAATATGAAAACTTAAGAATGCATAGTGATGAGAATATTGCCAGTTTCTTTTTACGTGTTGATGATGTTGTAAATCGTATGAGAAATCTGGGAGAAAAAATAACCAAATCTACTTTGGTTGAAAAAATCTTAAGATCGCTAACGGCGAAATTTGAATCAAAAGTCTCTGCTCTTGAAGAAAAACAGGATCTTCAAACTCTTACTGTGGTGCAACTTCATGGCATATTGACTGCATATGAAATGAGGAGAGGAGGACCATCTGAAGTCAAAGAAGTTGTTTTTAAAGCTTCTACAAAAGGGAAAGAAGTTCAAAAGGCAGAAGGTTCAGGATATATCTCAGAAGAAGATGAGGCAAATTTTGTGAGAAGACTCCAACCAGGAACCGGAAGATTCAAAGGTAAGCTTCCTTTCAAATGTTTTGATTGTGGAAGAGTTGGTCATTATGCTGCAAAATGTCCTTATAAAGAAACATCTACTAAAGAAGTAGAAAGAAGGAATAAAAACTGATCTAGCACTAAGAAAAGTTATTATACTAATGAAGACAGTGATGGGTTATCTGATAGTGAGGAAGAATGTGAACAAGATCTTAGACTTCTCATGCCATTTGAACAAAAATCAAGAGAAGAAAAGGATACTTTTGTGGATGCTCTAGAGGACAATGATTTTCTTGAGGAAAACAATCAACTCAAAATATACTTAGAAGAAAATAAGATAATCATAGAGACGCTGAAAAATCAGATTGAAGAAGAAAAGAAGCACAGGGAGAAAGCAGAATGTGAAGTGGTAAGTCTAAGAAAAGAATTGGAGAAAGTAAAGACTCTGAATCTCAGATTTGCTAAAGGATCGGAAACCTTAGATGAAATTATCAAGGTACAACGTTCTCCTCTCATAAAAACAAGTCTTGGATATATTGGAGAATCCTCTCAGGCTTCAGCACCGAACTATCTAAAGGCAGCAACAACTGGTTTACAATATTCTGCCACTCAGCAACAAGGAAGTAAGGAATCTTTACAGGTAAAGCAGGATCATCTCAATTCAAGTAACACTAACAGGAATAACTTTCAAAGAAGCTCCAACCAACAGGTAAATCCAAATAGAAGATTTCAAGATCGCAGAAATTTCTACTTCAATGGACAATGTTTTACATGTCACAATTTTGGTCATAAAGCTGCTCAATGTGTTGCGTATAAAACCATCATGACAAGAGAAGCAAGAAAGAAAAGTTTGGATACTGAACCAAATAAGAATACCTATAAAAAAAATTCTCCTCTTAAAAATGAAGTTGAATGTGCTTATTGCAATAACTTTGGCCATGAAGAATCTGAATGCAGGAGCAAAGTCCAGCCAAAATAACATGTTCCTTCAAGCTCCAAAGTGTGGAAAAAGAAGGAAATACAGGTTGAAAATTGCGGCATAGCTTTATTTGCAGAAGGTGAATAAAATCAATGGTATATTGATAGCGGATGCTCAAAACATATGACAGGTGACAAAAACAAACTTCATGCATATAATGCCCTAGAAAAAGAAAAGAATGTTACTTTTGGAAATGATACACCTATTTTCATTAAGGGAAAAGGGTCTGTTTTTCTAAAAGAAAAGGTGAAAGCTAATAATTTCATGTATGTGGATGGATTAAGACATAACCTGTTAAGTGTGAGTCAAATGTGTGATCAAGGAACTGAGGTTGTCTTTAGTTCAAAAGAATGTGTGGTGCGTGATCTTGATATAGGTAAAACAATTATAAAAGGAAAAATAACTCCAAACAACCTGTATGTATTGAAGAACAGCAAAGATCAATGTTACTTGAGAAAATCTTCAGAAAATTGGCTATGGCATATAAGACTAGGGCATTTGAACTTCTCTCAAATCAACAAATCAAGCAGACTTAAAGCTGTTCGTGGTCTTCCATATATTACTCTACCAGAGAGTATCATATGCAATTCTTGCCAATTCGGTAAACAGACCAGAGTACAATTTAATGCCAAGGAAGGCTCATCAAGAAGGCCTCTTGAACTCGTTCATACTGACATATGTGGACCTATGAGGAAAAAGTCACCACGTGGTGAAGAATACTATATCTTATTTATTGATGATTTCTCTAGAATGTGTTGGATTGGGTTGATCAAACACAAAGATGAAGCATTTGAAAAATTTCAGATCTTCAAAGCATTGGTTGAAAATGAATTAGATCTAAAAATTAAGTGTCTTAGATCTGATCGAGGAGGAGAATATACATCAAATTAATTCTTTGAATTTTGTGAACAACATGGCATAAAAAGACAGTTTTCTGTAGCAGGCACTCCACAACAAAATGGCGTAGCAGAAAGAATGAATAGAACAATTCAACAAATGGCTAGAGCTATGCTTGATGATTCCGGAACACCTGACACTTTCTGGTGAGAAGCAGCTCACACAGCAGCAAATATTCTTAACAAGGAACATGTTCGAGTAAATAGTGACAAAACTCCTTATGAACTCTAGTATGGTAATTCTCCCTTTGTGAAGCATTTTAGAGTTTTTGGAAGTAAATTCTTTATCAAAAATCATGATGAAAAGCTTGGCAAGTTTGAACCCAGATCAGATGAAGGAATTCTTCTTGGATACTCATCTACAAGCAGAGCATACAAATGTTACAATAAAAGGCTTCGGAAGATTGTTGAATGTATTGATGTTGTTATTGATGATTCTCCTACAGCCCCTAAAGAAGAAAAATAGACAACAGATGAAGATGATGGTGGCTTTTGTCCTTCTGCATCACATAGAAATGATATAGACAATGGATCCAATGAAGAACCTAAAAATGATTTATTTGGAAAAAATCCATCCAGATATGTTCAAAAGAATCATCCTGAAACTCAAATTTTGGGAGACAAGGAATCAGGTGTACAAACAAGGAGGACTCTTGTGGGATCTTCTAGCTGTCTGGCATTTCTATCCACAATTGAACCTCACAATGTCAATCAAGCTAGCAAAGATGAATGTTGGATTCAAGCCATGAATGAAGAGCTTGATCAAATTGAAAAGAATGACACTTGGGATTTGGTACCAAGACCACATGATAAAAATGTCATTGGAACTAAATGGATTTTCAAGAACAAGTTAAATGAGAATGGGGATGTTGTAAGAAACAAAGTTAGACTAGTTTGCAAAGGGTATGCTCAACAAGAAGGTATAGACTTTGAAGAAACTTTTTCTCCTGTAGCTCGACTTGAAGCCATAAGAATGTTTCTTGCTTTCTCAAGCTATTAACAAATCAAAGTTTATCAAATGGATGTTAAATCTGCTTTTCTTAATGGTGATCTAGAAGAAGAAGTATATATAGAACAACCGGAAGGATTCATTTTGGGAAATGATAAAAATCTTGTTTGTAGACTTAAAAAGGCTCTCTATGGTCTCAAACAAGCTCCAAGGGCATGGTATTATCGTCTTGACAAACATCTTCATCAACAAGGATTTTCAAACGGGTCTTCTAACAGTGACTTATACACAAAAATTGAAAATGATAAAATATTGATTCTGGTTGTATATGTTTATGATATCATTTTTGGGAGTAATGAAGAATCTATGAGTCAGAAATTTGCTTCTGTCATGTAGCAAAAATTTGAAATGTCCCTACTTGGAGAACTAACATTCTTTCTTGGCTTACAAGTGCATCAAACTGTAGATGGTATATTCTTATCACAAGAAAAATATCTAAGTAAATTTTGAAGAAGTATGGCATGGAAGAATGCAAACCCGTAAGTACACCAATGATAACCAGATGTAACTCGGCTTCATGATTATTCTGCTAGTGCTGAATCAACCAGGAATACGTATCAATGATAGGAAGTATACTTTATCTCACTGGGACAAGACTAGAAATCATGCATGTAGTTGGGATTGTTGGACGATTCCAAGATAATCCAAAAGAGTCTCATCTTCAGGCTGTAAAAATAATATAAAAATATCTACAAGGGACTCAAGACTTTGGTCTCTGATATCCAAAGAATTATGATGTCACTCTTCATGCTTACACAGATGCCGATTGGGCTGGAAATGTTGATGATAGAAAAATCACTAGTGGTGGTGCATTCTATATGGGGCCCTAATTAGTATCTCGGTTCAACAAGAAACAAATTTCTATTGCCTTATCTACAATAGAAGCAGAATATGTGGCTGCGGCATCATGTTGCACACAATTTCTTTGGATGATGCAGACATTAAAAGAATTCAAATCAAATGTTCACCTCCCATCTCCAGTCTATGTGATAATGCTGGTGCTACCGCATCTAAAAATCATAAATATGCATTCAAAGACCAAGCACATTAGACTCATATCACTACGTGGGAATCTATTGAACAAAAGGTGAATTTGGAGTATGTTCCCTCTAAAGAACAAGTTGTTGATATATTTACCAAACCTCTGCCCAGGGAAGAGTTCGAATATCTCAGACAGAAGCTGGGTGTTGTCTCTGCCTCTTAGAAGAGCAGATTTGATTAAATTCAGAAGATTAAATTGGATACGCGGGTTTCCTGAAATACAGTCGCATATATACGCGATTTTATCCACAGAAAGCCGCGTATGGTTAGTTGCTGACAAATTTTGTTTGGGGTTAGCATTTTTCAGCACTTCTGCAGTACTGTTTGATATCTCTGATGCTGTATGGTATCTCTGGTGAAGCTTTATCTTTTATATTTCTGTCTCATTCTCTGATATTGGGTGAAGATGCCTTGATGATCTTCTGTTGAAAGTGTTCAGGATGCACAAGCAAAGGGGGAGATGAAGGAGTAAACTGATGTACAGGTTCCGGGGGAGCATTAGCCTTGCTGAGTATTATGCATTGTTGGCATTATGATTCTGAAATATGATCACTTTCTTGAAGTCCCTTTTGGTTTTGGTCATATAAAGTCATATTTGTAATTTGATGTAACGGTCATGTTGAGACCTTTGATATTCATTCATGTCAGGACTTGTCCAAATCTGTAAACCCACTTGGTTGGGTACTTGAGTCTCATATGTAAATCCACTTGGTTGGATCTTTGATGTAAGTATGAGTCTTTGGTGATAAGAAGGTCATAGAGCCATGTACTTCATTGAAAAATATATTTGAATATTCAGCATGAACTCAGGGGGAGCATGGTAAATTCAGTGCACATCAGATCTACAACGCTCTTCTTTCTCATGAGGATGGTTTTGATCCGCCCTTTGCCCTTGATGTCAAAGGGGGAGAATGACATGGTGTTTGGTGTTTCAATAAGGGTAGATTGTCATGGTATCTATCTGATGTGGTGATCCAACACCATCGTGGTTGCCATCAAGTCCAAAGGGGGAGATTTTTGGCATGTGTTGTCCTTGATGGCAACTTAATTGATGAAATAAGATAATTGACAATATGTTGCAGAGTATTGTCCTTGATGGCAACCTACTTGATGAAGTTATTCTTGAATTTATGGACTTGGTAATGATGTAAATCTAATGTGATGTGATGTGTCTACAGAGCAACTCAGATGTAATGATGAAAGAAATTTCAGTATGTGCTAGAACAATGATGAAAAGTGTGTGTCTCAAGGCATACGCGGGTTTGTCTAGGAGAAGTAGCATATGCACGCGGAAATGTACGTGCCAAGTCACGTATGCTCAATTTCACTCTAAATCTGTAAAACCAGGGGTTACTACCATGGTATTGACCCATTGTATTGAGCGCTGGATTGTCTATGTGATCCCGTCCAGGAAAACCATTGGATGTTGTGTGGTTTTGGCTCATGGTATTGACAAAAGCTAAATCTATATAAGGAGAAGAAAATCATTATGCAAAGGGGTGTGCATGTGTCTGGGTTTTAATGAATACTTCACTCTGAAGTTTATCTGCATGGTTGAACTCTGTTCTTAATTGATAGATCTGAATCTATGATGCACCTGTGAATATGATGAAGGTTCAAAAACTGTAGATCTAGAAATGATGAATCTCTAGGATGACCTGAAAAGAAGTAGTGAAGACCTGGCGCAAATCTATTGAAGATATTGAAGAAATCTGGGTAAGTCCATAGATCTGGTCTGTTCATCAAAGTTTATCTTTTATAAATCTATACGAAGGTTCGGTTCATGAAAAGCGCGTATATACGCGGATCTGTTCAAACAAAGGCGCGTATGGACTGTTAGGGATTTTTCTAAAAAGTGCACAGATGTATACGCGGGTTGGCTTTATTAAAGGCGCGTATATACGCGGGTGTATTTAAAGAAAAGCGCATATGTAATTTGAATTGATGGTTGCTCAAAGCTGATTAAGTTTCTGTATATCTATTCTGAAGTCTGGGCTATCTCTGATATTCTGGTTACAGTGGTTTCACTGTTCTGATTGATGCAATGGGATAAGGATGTTTGCTGATAAGTGAAGGATTGTGTTGAAGCTGTTTGATCCAGTTTGAAAATTGATGAAACGTGGTCTGCAGTGGTTCTGAGGGTTGAAGCCTTCAGTCTGAAAGTAGAAGCTTTCTGCCAGTAGAGACTGGTGTTAATATCAGGGAGTAGTAGCTCCCTTCCAGGTGAGGCTGGTAAACGAGAGCAGGGGGTTGTTGCTCCCTTCCAGGAGAGGCTGGTAAACGAGAGAAGATTGTAGCCTTCTACAGGTGGGTGCCTGCGTACTGGTATGAGTCTACACCAGTACATGTTGTAAGAAGTTTTCTTAATAATAAGAATGAAGACTGAGATGACAGCAGCGGTGGTTTTCTCCCGAATTGGGTTTCCACCTAAAAATATTGGTGTCCATGTGTGTTGCTTATGTGTGATGATTATTCTGTTCTTTCTGCACCTGTTTACTGTTGCCTAAATAACTGATGAATGATTAATGCAATGATCTGAGTCAAGAATTAAATGCATAATTAAATCACTGGATATACATGAGTTCTATAAAGGGTATCCGCGTATATACATGGGTTGGCTTCAGGAAAGTAGCGTATGGGTTTTTAAGAAAGAAAATATCAAAGTTTTATTATCTGCTCTAAATAATGATTCACCCCCCCTCTCAGTATTTTTCCAACAGTCTGATGGTCTTTTTATATTTTGGACATATCACACTCCTCACATGATTAGCGTTTTTCTCTGTTCAAGGATTTTGGGTACTTTAATTTGTATTTGGAACAATGGACGTCGGTACTCTATCTGTTGCTTTACTATTCTATATACTGCTATTTCACTTTCTTATAGATGCCTCGGGCATATTTGGATGCTTTCTCAGATTTTCGATAATCTCCATGTGGACCATTATTGTTTTATATCAAGTCCCTGTATGTGACATGGGGTATTTTTCTATCACTGCCTGGGGTGGGACTTCCACTTTTCTGGATGGATATTTGGGTTCCAATCTTCATATGTGAAAATGTAATGACTTCATGGACTATTTTACTTCATATAATATATTCAAAACAGCGTTTTTTCTCTTGTGAAAAAAAAATGATTAATGTTTATCACTATGCCTTCAAAACTAGCGATGCTGGTCTATGTTGTTGGTTTATTTATATGGTCTGATGGTCTTTTTATATTTTGGACATATCACACTCCTCACATGATTAGTGTTTTTCTTTGTTCAAGGATTTTGGGTACTTTAATTTGTATTTGGAACAATGGACGTCAGTACTCTATCTGTTGCTTTACTATTCTACATACTGCTATTTCACTTTCTTATAGATGCCTCGGGCATATTTGGATGCTTTCTCATATTTGTCGATAATCTCCATGTGGACCGTTACTGGGTTTTATATCATGTCCCTGTATGTGACATGGGGTATTTTTCTATCATTGTCTGGGGTGGGACTTCCACTTTTCTCGATGGATATTTGGGTTCCAATCTTCAGATGTGAAAATGTAATGACTTCATGGACTGTTTTACTTCATATAATATATTCAAAACATCGTTTTTTCTCTCGTGAAAAAAAAATGATTAATGTTTATCACTCTGCCTTCAAAACTAGCGATGCTGGTCTATGTTGCTGGTTTATTGATATGGTCTGATGGTCTTTTTATATTTTGGACATATCACACTCCTCACATGATTATCATTTTTCTCTGTTCAAGGATTTTGGGTACATTAATTTGTATTTGGAACAATGGACGTCGGTACTCTATCTGTTGCTTTACTATTCTACATACTGCTATTTCACTTTCTTATAGATGCCTCGGGCATATTTGGATGCTTTCTCAGATTTGTCGATAATCTCCATGTGGACCGTTACCGGGTTTTATATCATGTCCCTGTATGTGACATGGGGTATTTTTCTATCATTGTCTGGGGTGGGACTTCCACTTTTCTGGATGGATATTTGGGTTCCAATCTTTAGATGTGAAAATGTAATGACTTCATGGACTGTTTTACTTCATATAATATATTCAAAACAGTGTTTTTCCTCTTTTAAAGTTTCTTTTTTTTTTTTAAATTGAACCCACCGTCGGTATACCAACACCTTGTAAGAGTCAAAATTGCGACAGATTAAAAATGTCGAAAGAGCGACAGTATAAAAACGTCAGACGAGCGACGTTCAAAACGCCGGACCACATTTCGTTAGAATTGTGACAGTTTACAAACGTCGGAAGAGCGACGCTCAAAACGTCAAACCACATTTCGTCGGAATTGTGACAGTTTACAAACGTCGGAAGAGCGACGTCCAAAACGTCAGACCACATTACGTCGGAATTGCGACAGTTTACAAACGTTGGAAGAGCGACGTTCAAAACGTCGAACCACATTTCGTTGGAATTGCGACAGTTTACAAACGTCGGAAGAGGGACATTCAAAACGTCAGACCACATTTCGTCGGAAGTGCGACACTTTACAAACGTCGGAAGCACGACGGTTTGGGAAACGTCGGAAGAGCGATGCTTGTTTGGAAGTGACGGAAAAAGTGTCGATAGTGCGACACTTTTTAAATACGTCGGAATTGCGATGGTATGGCAAACCACGTTTTTCCCGTCCTCGAACTGTCGCTCTTGCGACGACTATGTGTCGGAATAGCAACAAATTGGACGTCGGAAATTCCGCCAAATTTTCTAGTGTTAAAATCTTATTTACGGTAGCTTTCCAGTACAAATGTCTGCCACATACCCCTACATGTATTTCTGCTATAACTTATTGGGAATCATCCTCATCTAGACATCTCAACAAAACTCCTACAAGGTATTTCCAATAAATTTGATTCTCCATTATGCAATATTTGACAGCCTTCAAGTTAAAAGCTCTCCTCTTTGATTTTTCCATTTCTGAAGGACAACTGAAATTTAACAAAAAGTACACTATATCCTTGTACCAAATAAAATAAAATATGTTAGGATAATCAGTTGTACCTTCTTTATATGTTTCTTCAGCTATTTCCACATTCAGATTTAGAGCTTTGCAATTTGATTTTGTCATCAAGCGGGTTAAACCTTGTCGTTTTATCAACTTAGTAGGTCTGATTTCAATGTCAAATTCCAGAATTTTTGTCAACCATATTCCCCTCCTACCATCTATGTCGACTTGCAAAAATACATCCTTGACAGTAATATTTGGTACAAAAGCAACAATATTAGAATGCATTACATAAATTCGAAAAGACTTTAGATCCTTCACCAGTGAATATGCTTGTTTTTCAAGCAAGTTGTATTTTAATTCAGCATCCCTCAATGCATGGCTGAAAAATAAGAAATTGGCTGCTCCAAGACTTCCTTGTTCTTTTGAAGTAACACTGATGCAATAGTTTCTTCAAAAGCATATGAAAAAATCAAAAACTCCTTCTCCAAATCAAGGTTGATTAATACCGGGGCTTTAGTCAAAGCATATTTTATCACCAAGAAAGAGTTTTTTGCTTCATCTTGCCACCTGAACTCTACATTTTTCTTCAATAAGACATTTATATGCTTAATTATTTCTGCAAAATTTGGAACAAAATATCTCAGAAAATTAATCTTACCCGATAATGACTGTAACTCTTTCTTATTTCTGGGTAAACCAATTTTATGAATTGCTTCAACTCTCCTTGGGTCAATGCAAATACCATTTTCTGTTACTACATGCCCCAACAGTTTTCTTGCTTGGACAGCAAAGCATGATTTATTTGGGTTTAAAGATAAACCAATTATTCTGCACTTATAGAACACTTGCTGCAAATGTTTTAAATGGTCATGATTATATTTTGAAAAGATTTTTATGTCATCTAAATAAATGACAAAAAATCTGTCCTTTTCTCCTACAAAGGAATATCCATTTCCCAATGAAATGTTGCACCTTCATTCATTATATCAAAAGGAATATTATTGTACATGAAATTTCCCCAAGGTGTAGTAAAAGTTGTTTTCTCCCTATCCTTCTTGTCAACTGAAATCTGATTGTATCTTGAAAATCCATCTATCATTGACATTCTCTTTGAACCTACAACTTTCTACAAAATATGATCCATTTTGGGTAAAAGATATTTATCCTTCAGTGAACACCGGTTCAAATTGCGAAAATCAACACAAATTCTTATTTTGGCATTCTTCTTTCCAACCAGGACTATATTAGCTACCTAATTGGAAAATATTAAAGGCAGAATTATGTTGGATTTCCACATTTTTCTAATTTCTTTTTCAATAATAAGGAGCAGCATAGGATTGATATGCTTTATCTTCTATGCCACAGGTTTTTCTTCTAATTTAAGAGGGATTTTATGCTCCATTATGCTTCTATCATATGTCTTCAAATCACTTTAAGACCAAGAAAAAATATTTGCATACTGCTTCAGCAACTTAACATATTTAGTTCTAGTTTCTTTAGGAAGAGATTTAGAAACTTTAACATATCTAGGCTGATTTTCAGTACCAATGTTGCAATCAACTGTACTTTCTCCATTCGTCTTGTTGTCGGGATTCAAAAGGACATCATTATTGTCAAACTACCTTTCTAAAGGAACCAAGCCTTTAGGAATGAAGTTTTTTTTCAGCTCAATAATGTCTTTTCCAGCCAAAGTCTTTTTGAATGACTTGTTGTTCTGACTTTCAGTTGTGCCTTGTTCATTGTCAATTTTAATATCTAAAAACTACTCCATACACTCCAAAAATATCTGAATTTCTTTATCATCTTCAAGCACTTTCCAGTGTTTGATATTTTCAAGAATGGAAGGTTTGTTTTTTATCTGAATATCATAAGTAGCTTTTACATCAAGAGGAACCTTAAAATTACTAGCAGCAATGGCCAATGAATCTGCCATTTCATTTTCTTCTTTGGAAACAAAATTCAATTTGAATGCTAAAAAATAATGTTCAATCAAATCCCATACTTCATTTCTATAATTCTTCAAGTTTGAATTTTTTAATTGATAGTTATCTCTCACCGATTGTACCACCAACTCTTAATCACCAAAAATAATCAACTGCTTTGCTCCCAAATCTTGTGTTGCATTCATTCCTAGAATTAGTGCTTCATATTCAGCAGTATTATTAGTAGTGACAAACTTTAATTTATAGGATAAATTCACTACCTGCTGAGTGGGAGAAATAAAAACTATACTAGCCCCTGATCCTTCTCTTGATGAGGCTCCATCAAAATACAATTTCCAGATTTTTCCAACTTCTATATTTGTTTTTTTGAGGTGAGTAGCTGCTATTTTTTATTAATTTGAGGCTGAAAATGACTATCATCAGCAGCAAGATGTAAAATAGATGATCCTAACTCCTCCTCCTCTGCATATATAGGATGATTTGAGGGATTTTGTTAATCACTTATGATATAAGCCATTTTTTTTTCTCTATACATCCTTCTAAATTCTCCTCCAAAATCTGGGATAGTGACATATGTCATATCCATTTGAAGAGTGCCTCCCATCTTTTTGGACAAATATCTGGAAAGGAGCATTCCAAATATTGATGGTATATCAGCAACTACTATGTCCATCACCAGACTCTTCATAATAATATGGGTAAGAGAAATTACTAAGTCTTTGATCACCCCTAAACACTTGACCCTTTTGGAGTCAAAAGTGTAGAGGTCATGATATTTTTTAGTAATTTAAAGTCCTAATTCATCCATCACTTTCTTAGGCATCAGATTGTGAGAGGCCTCATCATCTAATAGGAATTTATGCAGCAATTTATTATGAATGTTGAGTGAAAGATAAAAAGGTGGAGAATTATCATCATTTTGATCTTGGACATGGTTGCCTAAAAATATAGTAGGATGTTCATCTTCAAAATTGAAATAATCAGGAGAAAGGGATGGCTGAAGCAGTATTTTAAACGATTCTCTGTAAGCTGGACTTTTCAATAATTCTAGGAGTGGGACTGGAATTTTGATTTTATTCAATTCTAACTTGAAACTGAAATTGAGTGGAGTAAAATATTTATTTTTAGCGGTTGTTTTAATGGCTGGAGCAAGTTTAGGTGAAGGGAAACATCATTAACCTTTTCTTTTTTCTTAGCAGCAATTTTTTCAACATCTTTTTTTTGTTGAGGGTATTGGACATCCCCTTTTGACCTCAAAGGATAATTTCTTGTCTAATTTTCAGGTTGTGTTTTCTCATTCTGAGCATGAATATGAGCTTCCTAATCATCTGAAAATAGATTTATCCTCGATTGATCTGCATATTCTTGTAAATTCAAACAAGTTGATTGTGATGTTTCTCCAACCAGATTTATTTCTTCATCGTCCACTTCTTCTTCTTCTTGCTGATTTTCTTCAGCAAAATTATTCAGTGGAGGCTGAAAATTTTGATCATCAAGATTTCTCCTTGGACGTTGTAAAATTTTTTGGGGCTGAAAGGGTCTCCTAAGAGGAGCCTGATTTTTGTTTCCTTCATTTTGAATGGGCCTAGCAGCAGGCTTGTTTTCTAACTCCAGTTTTTTCATTTTAGAAGCAAGATATTTAATCAAATCAGACATTTGATCTAGATTTTCTTCAGCTGTAAAATTTTTAGAGGAAGATGGTTTCTCCTCGTTCATTTTCTTTTTATCTTTTTCCCCTTTCCCTTCTTCAATTTTCAGCTTGTTTGAAGCCATAAGATTGGGCTACACTCCAATAGCAGCCTCATGTATATCCATAAATGTTTGTGGCTTCTCATCTCTCAACCGTAGTGCAAACTTGGAGTCTAAGGCATTGGAAAAGGTAATCATGGTTGTGGTTTCAGGGGGTTTAACCTCTATAGGAATATTTTGATAGACTTTATTGAACCTCTTTGTGAAATTTCCAATGACTCATTATTCTTCTTCTTTAAAGCCCCAAACTCTGTGAGATAATACACGTAATATTTTTGGTCACCCCATTGTTTTATAAAAACTTGTTCCAAATCATCTATTCTTGTTATTGAGTTTGGTGGAAAATTTCTGAACCACTTCCTAGATTCTCCATCTAAGCTTTGAACAAAAAGTCTAGACCAAACATCTTCATGTTCAATGTTTTGGTTATCAGCATAATTGTAGAAGGAAACTAGGTGTTATTCAGCAGATACTCCTTCTCCCTCTCTTGTGTATTTTGGAAAATATTTTAGATAATCCCCATGAGGAAGAGGATGCAAAGGTGAAGAAGGAAAAATGGCGCATATCTTGTAGCAAAAATCCATTGCATCCTTGTAGGAGCAGGATGATCCATGACTTGCTAAGGTACAAATGGTAAAATTGTTGATACAGAGGTTTGAATGCTAGAAATTTCAATTTGTGGAGTTGAAAATAATGGATTTTCAATTAGATGGAAAACATAAGGTTTTATTTCAACTTCTCCAAGAGAATCAGTTTCAAATGTTGATTCTTGAAGGATTGGGGCAGCTTCAAGTTTGTTTTACTGGGATAAAAATTCAAAGAGACTAAAAGTCAATTTTTTAAGAGGGTTATCTCCTCTTTGCTGAGAAGAAGATGAGCCAACAGTTGGGTTTTGAGACAAAGGAAAATACTCCTATTGTGGACAAAAATAACACTGATATTCAGGATGAGTTTGGAGAAAACTCAAAATTATTTTTATGTCTTCTTTAGATAAAATAGCTCCATCTAGGAAGGTGTTGAGGCCTCGAAATTCGCTGCAACAACATGGGGGATGACCACCCGATCTGGACCTTAAAGTAGTTCATTTTCCATTTGGAATGGTGGCTCCAACTGGTTTAACTAGGTCCAATTACCTTCTCTCAATCTCCATTGGCTTAAAATATGACTTTTGTCTACCAATGGGAAAGAGACATCAGATCATTTCTCTTGTTGATCGGGCAAGAAAGTGATCCTTAAGCTAATTTGGGCTTAGCCAGGCCACAACTAAACTTTTGCCTCTTTGGGACGAGTACTTTTTAAGGATGTAGAATTTAATCTAAATGCAATATTATTCTAAAATGCAAGCAAAAGAAAACTATTTTAATCCTATCTCAATTAAGCAGATATAGATCTATCCCAACAGAGAGCAAGATGTTTTAAAATAATTGAGATTTAAATATGTTTGTTTTAAATTAATATCAAGCTAACAAAGTAGTTCAATTAACTAATATTGTGAATACCAAACACATTCTATCTAGAGACCTCTTAACTGAAATAATCATTCAAAAATACTCAAGAAGTAGTTCTCAAAATGATACTGATCATTTAAATAGTAACTTTAATAATTAAACAGTAACATGTGGAAATAGTTCACAACATATCACTATTCAATAAATCAGTTTTATGAGACAAATTTATGAGTAAATAGTTACTCAAAAATCAGAATTCAACCCATAAAAGTAGAGACAAATAACAACATAAATTGAGGAAAATTACTCATACCGACAGAAGTGCACAATTATGCGAGTAAATTGACACATTCATGTTATCATAAAATGAAACCAGTATTTAAAATAATAGTATTATAAATACCAATTTATTAAGTCCATTTCTCCAACTCCAGTCTTTAACAGTATTTTACAATGCATGAACTTCTGCTTTCAAAATTAGAGCTACAATAGTGCAAGACTCTGTTCATTATACATAACTCCGAATGTAAAAGAAAAACCTCAATAATCTCCAGATCTGAGATTCCTCTCCTCTCACCCTACAACTCTAAATTCCTATTACATAAGTGTTTTTTAGAATTCCAAAATTGCAGAGGAGAGAAGCCTCTATTACATTTTGATATCTGCTATTTATAAAATTTACAAAAGGATTCCTTCATAGGAAAGTTTGTTTGAAGAGTGGTTTTGCTCCATCAATTTTCATTGGTTCAAAATCATATTTTTCAATTGTTGGAGCCTTCTCATTAATTGAGATCTTCTTCTTCTCATCTCCTCAACTGTTTTCCTATAAAACAAATCAAAAACAAAATTAAAATACAAAAATAAAATCAAAATGTTAAATCTAGAAATTAAAATAAATCCATTTAAAACTTAATTAAATAAATAATTGAAATGAAATATAAGCTTTCTTTTGATTTCTATGCTGATATAATTGGCCAAGGATATTATTGACGAATGGATTTTCATTTAGAAGAAGTTGTGGGTAAATTAAAATGCAGAAAATAAAACTCAAAAAATTTATTTTGTTAAAAATTTGCAGCATGATCTTCTGTTGAATTTTAGACCCAATAAATTATCAAATATAGAAATGAAACAACTTCAGAAATGATCTCCATCATTTTATCTATCTAATGAGCTGCCATGGGCCTCATTTGGCCAAGTAAAACTCCATTTATGAGCTTCCAAAGTTTGTATATTAAAATTTCCAGAAATATGGAATTTTCTGTTGCTTGGACTAAAAATCAAAAAAATTAAATTAAATTCTAATCCTAAATTAGATTATAATATTTAATTAATTAAAATTATGTTATTAATCTTAATTTACTATAAACAAAAATTAATTAATAAAAATAAATTATTTAAAATATAAATATAATATATTAATATTATAATTTATTTATATTAAAACTATACTAAAATATTATAATTAAAATATAAAAATTATAATGAAAATATAATATTTATTATATATTAAATGATTAAAAATAAAAAATCCACGTGAGAGAGGGAGAGGAGGACTGGATAGAGAGAGGTGAGTAAGAGTAAGGAGGGATAAGAAGTGTGAATGGAAGATAGAGTTAGCTGGAGGAATAAGTGGAGAGTGAGGTAAGCATGAGGTAGGAGAGGTGAGGTGGAGGGTGAGTGAGGTGAGGTGGAGGTCACGCGAGTCATAAGGAGAATGAAAAAACTTCGCATAAAACATAAAAGCCCATCGTATAACCAAATTGCATCGGAGTTTCGGCGTTTTTTAAATATTGTTTTTGTTTGATTTAAAAAACATTGTAATATGCGATGTGCGATTTATCATATGGAAAGTTTTTATATTTTGGAATTTTTAAGTCCTTTCAAATCGCATCGGAGTTTTAGCTTTTGAAATATATGTATTGTGAAGTGGGATACATAAGGGATTAACTATCCTATAAATTAGACTCAAGCCATTTTGCAAATTTGGGGTTTTGGGTTTGGCAATTTTCTTTTAAAATAACAAGTTGGAGTAAATTACAAGATCCTGAAAATGCGTTTTAGCCCTTTGTACAATTTAGCTCGGTCATTTTGTAGGACCGTTAAAAAAACATGAAAAATTAATAAAAATGAACTAAAAGTTAATATTTACAATGAATGACTATTTTAACTACGAGAATTAAAATATTGTTACACTTTATACATTTTTTAACCCAAGCGAGAAAATAATCAAAACTTCAAAGGAGTGTTATTTACAAACCATTTGACCAAATGAAGTGAAACAAGTATCGTTGGAAAGCTTATAAAAACAAAATTCAATGAAACAATCAAAATGAAAATCCGATAAAAATGAAAAATGACAAGATTTACAAAATAATTAACTTAATCAAAATCCTAAAAGGTATTTAGCCATGAATTTTGTAGAAAGGATCCCCATTATTTGAAGTACATAAGTAAAAAATGGGGAGGTTGTGTTTTACCACAATAATGGTGACATGCAAGAGAAGAACCAGTTATCTTTGATTAAAGATAATGAACTTAAATTTACCCAAAGGTTAAAAATAATGAAAATCACAAAATCGTCTAACAGTGAATCGTTTCCATAGGTCTCACATAAATATATTAAGCAATATGAGTTTGTAAAGATAAGTACTTAAAACAGACTTTAGTAAAAGTGATGCATCCAAATTTGGGGAAATTTATCTTTTTTAAATTTTCCTCATGTGAAAAATAGAAGGTAGAGATAGGAGATTTTGATAAAGCATATATCCATTTTGTGATTGACTCTGACATCGCTTCGCTGCCAGCGAGCCTGAATAATACCCCGACGAAGTTGTATTTTATGTCATACAAGCCTAGTCCCACTGCCAGCGAGCATCCATAGCCCCGACGGGTTTACTTTTATTTCCCATGCTTCCTCTTTTTATCACTCTTTTGATAAGCGCATTTGCAAGATTTTTATTTATGATGTATTTGAGTGAAAGAGGTGGGATGGTAATAGAGATTTTATGTTTAATGGACATAGTGCTTTAATAATGTTTGTTCCAAATTCTTTCCCTGCAACTATCAATCAGAGGATTTTTATGTGGAGGAGTGGGAGGGATTCATTGTATTAAACTCAAATTAGTTCTTTTCTTGAAAAAATAAAATCAATCACTTATAAAAGATGTATGTTCCTCCATGAAAAATATTTAAAGCAAGATGGCTTTATGGTTCCATAAAGATATGTCTTAAATGATAAATGAAATTCATTTAAATGGATAGAGTAAAATATTTCCCATGTATGTCAACAACTGTAAGGTGAGAGAAATTTCTTTCACATAAATCATGACAAAGTCACCAAAATCAAATCAAAACTGAAAACAAAAGCAAAATAATACATAAAGTAAAGTAAGAAAAGAAATTAGCAAAATAAAAATGAAGAAAGAAAAATTGAAAAAAAAATCAAAACTTAAAATCTAAACTCTAACAAGATTGCTTATATGAATTTCTCAACAAAGGAATATAAAATAAAATAAGCATATGTACATTCATTCCTATGTTGAGATTTTAATTTTTTTTATTTTTTTATTTTTTTATTTTTTTTTATCTTGCAGAGTTATATACAAATGAGGCTCTCAAAATGTAGAAGGTGAATAGCAGTTATGATAGATAATATGTTGAATGAGAAGTTTCTGTCTGTTGCAAATTTTATTTTTCAAGGAAAAACCTGCATAAAAGTATCTTAACTATTTTCTGATAAAATTAATACTTTAAAGAAACAAACTAAAGGTTCAAAAACTCCCCAGTCTGGCTTATTCGATGAGGATCATTACTGCTTATTTCAAAGATCTCAAAGAGTAAAAAGAAATTTTTAAAAATAATCTGGTAGAGGTGTGAATGATCCATGAATACCTATAGAAACAGAGTTCAAGATCAGCAAAGACTACAACAAAAATGAAGAAATGTGAATAAATGAAAGTGGGCACATGAAACTTACCATTGAAGAACTGCATTTAATCTTACCTGAGAAAGATGATTTTCTCCAATGCAAGTTAACTTCTTTCTTTAATTAAAATTAAAATCATGAAGAATTTTTATTGATCCAAAATCATTATTTATTAAATCTAAAGTAATACAACCAGTTAACTAAAAGAAAGCAATGTTTCATGTTCAGAGATAAATCGAATCCATCAGAAACGAGGATGAAGATGTGCTTATTTATGAATTGAAATGATGAATGTTCTTTTTTCCTTTTCCATTCTGAATTTATATCAGCCCCAATCTATTGAAATTGATCCAAAATCCTTAATAATGTAATATTATATAAAAGAATTTGAATCTCTACATGACAAGTATGGAGAAAATTCAGAATAAAAAAAAAAATTTTAAAAATTTGAATTAATCATCGATACATTACCTTGCTAAATTTTTCGCATCGCGAGATTCTTTGCCATGCATAACTTAAAATATGTGACTTCCACTTTTGCCGATATGTGATTGAGAATTTTATATATGTAACAAAAGAAAATGGTGGAAAGTTAAATATTAAAGTTTATCACATCAAAAGATTTTCAAGACAAAGCTTCATTTAAGTTTAGCGATGCGATATAAATTTTGCGATGGCAAAATTGTGATATGAGTATATGCGATGGGAAATTGCGAAGGGATGAATGTGATATCGAAGAATAGCCATATCGGAAGATTAATTCTTGTGAATGAAATGAAATGTCGATATTATTCTTGTGATAATGAAAATGAGGTAAATGACTAATGCAACGTGACTACAAATATCAAAATATATGCGTGGAACATTAGTTTTGCAACCCATACAAATGGTGACCAATCACACACGATTGCACTTCGCATCTTTCATAATTTACCTTCTTGCAGATTTCACAACTTAACACTTTTGCAATTTTGCGATTTTTTGATTTCGCAATTTGCATCAAACTCCACATCGTTCATTGCAAATTTTATTGTTTAGCATATTACTTATCTCGTGCGATATGCGATATGCGTAGCATCATATCGGAATATCCTTACATTGTCTTTTATCGCATCACAACTAATATAATTACCAGGCAAGGTCTTAACAATAACCACTAAAATTTCTGATATGCGAAATGTAATTTTGTTGATACGCCAATGTGCGATGAAGAAAGGACCCGATATTTTTATTATATGAATTTTAATTTCATATCGGATCCGAGACATTGGAACTTTTAAATATATGCCCCTACCAAATTTATGATTTATAAACGGACGTGATATCTGTATATAAAGAGGATTTAAATGTCATATCAGGTCCAGATTATATGAACATCGCAATTTTGGCAAAGTAATTTTATCGGAAAATAAGCTAAAATTAATATCGAAAGATATGCATCAAAGGATTTTTAGCAGGAATCATTAAGAGATGTTTCTGATAAAATGATGTGATATGGATAATGCGATATCAGATGGAGAGATCATTGGAGGGAATGATAATATCAGGAGATCCGATATATTTAGTGTATTCTCATTTCAGAGCCTTCTATATGCGATTTGCGATATATAATGAGCCATATGTGGGGTCGATGATTTATTCAAATTATTCAATTCAAAAAAAAAAAGTGAGTGATTTAATTTTTTTTTTAAATAAACAACCCTTTAATATTTTAATTAATTGTCAGAATATCTTATTGGAAAGTAATTTTATCATAACTTTCTTATAAAGAGAGTTGTGAAATATAATGATCTAATATGGTTCCTCCAACAATTTATTAAGTCTTATAAGGATTTCAATGAATATAAGAAAAATTATATATCCTTCAAATTTCAAACAAAATCATAAATACTTCCCTGAACATGTTGCAGATTTTGGAAACAAGGGTTGGTTGCTTGCTTATATCAGATCTACATAATCAAGTTAATGAAGACCTGCAAACAAAACAAAATCGAAATAAGAAACAACCTTTGAAATAAAAATAAACAATAGATGATAATGAACCTGTAAACACATACCTGGAAGAATTTTGATTGTAAATTTTACTTCTTTGAAGCTTCAAGTTCTCTCAAATTTTCTCAAAATTTTCATATGTTCAACATCACCTACTTATTATAATCTAAAATGCTAAGTAATGAAATTTTTGAAATTGTATCATTTTCCAAAATTACATCAGAAGACAAGAGTGGTAAAAATGAGTTCTTAGAATTACTTGTGAATCAAAAATTGTCAAGTGGCAGAAAATTCATGGAATTTCTTCATGTATGATCAATGTTATGAATTTTAAAAATTAAGAAAATTGAAGACTTGAAAAATAAGTATGATTTGATAATTCAAGAACTTATAAAATGCTCTAGGCTGTTTTTCAATAATTGAAATAGGATGTCCAAAAGAAATTGGATTCATTACTTGTTTTATTGAAAATCTGAAATAATGAAATAAATGCAAACAGAAAAGAAAATTAATCTATTCCTATTTCTAACTTAATGAAGGAACCATGACTAGGTATAGTCATACTTCCAATGAAACCATGTAAGCATTTTAATTCGTGTATGTATATGCATGTCAATCATTAGTAAAAATTCAAATATAATTAAACTAGAAAAACTAAAACTGAAAGCAGAATGTATCTTTATTGTTAATATATTATTCACCGTTACCTTCTCTTGAAATTTCCTTTCCAATTGAAATTCAATTGGATCATAGAAATCTGGATATATTTTCATTATTGAGTGGGAGAGGTTTAAAAGAGAAGATGACAAGCCAGGTTGTAGAAATGGTATTTCAGAAACAATGGCCTGTGATTTTGTTAGTGTTATGTTTAAGTGTTAAATTATTAACGATCTTCCGTAAATTAAAACTTTCCAAATGTCTTTCAAATTAATCAATGAAAAATGGATGGAAGTCCGATAGATCCAACAGAATATTATTAATTAAATTATATTGCTGGTCATAAAGTAAAAATATACTCTCTTGTTTGCACTGCTCTTGAGAATTAAGAAGTAATTGATAAGGAATGAACATCAATTGAAATTGGAAGTTTGATAACTTTTGATATTCACAATTATAATTTGGATCTTCGTTTTTCTCTTGAGGTAATGCATCAATTGAGTGTTCAATATTGAGCTTCTCAATATGCCAACACAAAGTATATAAAAATCTAAGACTAAAAATAGAAAATAAATTTGAAGTTAAAATTTAATGTTGAAAAAATAACAAAATTGAATCATAATTTACACTAGTGTTACAATTATTGTTACAACACAATTGGGAGTGATTTAAAGTAACTTCCTCTTCACAAGAATTAGGCAAAATAATGAAATTAGAATTATTGTTGATACCCACTTGTGAATTAGAGAGAATGATATGACTCTGAATAGGAATATGAGTTTGATCATCATATCAATCATAGATTGGAATGGTTTCTTGAATGATGAAATCATAAGTATGATTATTTGTTTGAAAATGATAACTATTTGGAACAATTTCTGAATTAGATTGTTCTTCATTTTCACATGTGATTAGACTTTGACCATGAGGATTCAATTGTAAAGAAGACAAATCAATATCTTCAATGTCAAAGTAGCTATCATAAATGACCTCAAGACATTCATTAGAATTCCTTTCGATATTTTTCAATGTATCAAAACAAAAAGGAATATTAAGCTCATGTTCATTAATGCCAAAAGAATGATCATTAATTAATTCTCTATCCTGATAAAAATTAATCGATAATTTAATTAGATCAGCCTCTCTATTTTCTGAAATATCTTTAACTGGAAGAGAGGAAAAATTGCTATTTGAAAAATTATCAGGATAAAGAGAAAAATATGAATCCGAAACAATGCATTTGAAAATATCTCTATTTGAAAACTTTTGAGCATTTTCTTCAATGCAAATTTCAAAATTAAGATCATTTACTTAGGTAATTGTGCTTTCTTGAATAATACTGCTTTGTTGATCTGAATTTGGAATTTTCTCATCATGAAAGAATTCAAAATTTTGTATAGCATATTGCATTTTATTGGAAACTTTAATCGTTGCTGGTACTTGCCAGATTATGATCTGGTTTTCTGATTCTAATGCATACTTACTTTCAGATTTTAAAGTGATATTTTCTTCAAGAGTGTTGCTAATATCTTCTTGCGGTTGATTAGTGAAATTTTCCAAGCTTCTTGACTGAGATTCATGGAAATGTGAGGGTGCACCTTGATCTTTATCAATACTGTAAGAAATGTGCAGAAATTTAAGGAATTGATTATACAAAACAAAGGTCATTTCATCATCATTTGTTTATACCTTCACTTTGGAATTCTTACTTATGTCAATGAATTTAGAAAGAGATTGATCAAAGTTTGAAATAATTTCACATGGATTATGAATGGAAGAAATGTTGCAAATATGTTCAAACCAATCTAGTAATTCTTCTTTCGAAGATTTATCGTCAATTTTAAATTTTAAACAATTTAAATGAAACCTGATGGTAAAATCAATTAAAGACTCACCTTCAAACCTTTGTATATCTTCAAAATCGTCACATACCTGTTCATAGATATATCCATCAAATTTACAAAAGAAGATTGTAATAAATTGTTCCCAAGTGTGGATTGAAGCAACTGGAAGTGATTGACACTAGCTTTTGTCTTTTGCCAAGAATGTAAGAGTAAAAATCCTGCATAAAATATCTTCATCATTTTCATGAAAAGCAGAATTTGAAAAATTTTGAATGAATTTTAAAGCATGATTAAATGCGGAAGTATTCCTCTTACCATTAAACTTTGCATGAGATAAGTGTCTTACTATTTCTAGTGGAGTATTGGAAGATGCTCGTCCAGAAATACAACTCCAAATTGAAAGTTTTAAAGGAGCCATTATAATAAAAATAAAATATTAAAATACAAAGACTTTAAAGGAAAACAAGTCTTAGCCCTCCTTCTAGCGCCAAAAATGTTGAGGCCTCGAAATTCGTTGCAACAACATGGGGGATGACCACCCGGACAGGACCTTAAATCAGATTCTTTTCTATTTGGAATGGTGGCTCCAACTGATTTAACTAGGTCCAGTTACCTTTTCTCAATATCCATTGGCTTAAAATATGACTTTTGTCTACCAATGGGAAATAAACATCGTATCATTTCTCTTGTTGATCGGGCAAGAAAGTGATCCTTAAGCTAATTTGGGCTTAGCCAGGCCACAACTAAACTTTTGGCTCTTTGGGAAGAGGACATTTAAGGATGTAGAATTTGTAGAAATTTGTTGAATAATGATTAATTATCCACCGAGACTATCCTGATCACATACAATTCGAACTTATATGCAACACATAATCTCTTCCACTCAGATCATCACACATGCGGAAATAAAATCAAGCGATAACACATCAAATCATCATACACATTAACACAGTATATATGGGGAAAGCTATATGTAAGGAAAACCCCAGCCTATTGTGTATATTATAATGGAGAAATCAAGTAACAAACTCGCATAATACCTTCCTCACAAGTACTCAAGATTTCTCATGAAGTTACAAACCCCAACCTCGCCTTTGAACAGACATCAAGGTTCAAAACTCACCGCTAATTGCCTTGCCTCTATTGCGCAATCCAGGCCTGTCTATATAGAGATCCAAGGTTCGAATCTCCTTGGCTTGACAGCGCAATCATCATGGGAAATTCCTCCAAGTGTGGTTCAAATCTCATGCACAACTGATGTCGCCACTGATAGCTAACTCCACCTTTCATCTACCTCTTTCACTGGTCTCCACTGAACTGATCATGCACTGTAGTGAACTGATGTGTTCTTGAGTTGAATAATGAGTTACTAATTAATGAATTAAATAATATTTAATTCACTCCACTCATAACTAATTGATTAGCTAGTTAAACTAATCTCAATCAGTTCAACTAAAATAAACAGAACACAACTCCACTAGCTGTCCCATTAACTCCACCAAACTTCTGCCACTGAAGTCCTAACTGAAGTCAACCATGCATGATGCCATCAAACCCTTGGGAACCACGTGATTCCTCTGTCAGATGCATGAGCCACTTCTGTAGCTCGAATTGAAGTGCTCCAAGAGAGTAAACTGTTGTTTAGAGTCCAAATATTATTAAGGGTAAATAATATTTGACTTCCCTATTTTTAGGAGAGGCAGTCTAAAAATAGCCTTCGACCTCTTCGACATAAAAAATAGAGTCTCATCTATTTTTACCAACATGACCAATGCTCCAAGAATCTCAAACTGGAATCCCCGAACCATGCTCCATATGTCTAAAAATAGACATAGTCTAAAAATAGACTTTGCGCCAGAATTCGCCTGCGGGCCCACTTGGTGAAGGCAACTTCATTTCACCAAGCTCCATCATCTTGTTGCATTCTCAACACTCCCTCTCAGCAAGATATGGATTATCTGCAATCCCTATCCTGCCTCTGTGGAATTCGAAATTGCTCCTGGTGAGCTCCTTCGTCAGGATGTCGACATCCTGATCCTCCGTGGGAACATATGAAAGCATCATGATTCTCCGCTGAACACAATCTCTGATATGATGATACCAATAT